>BJCG01001196.1:0-47307 GCA_005406145.1 Prunus yedoensis | reverse complement strand
TAAGTGTAAAGTATTCTCCGATGTGTGCATCATACACTCCTCTAATCCATCCCACAAGAGTTAAATCATCAAGGCGCTCTAAGTAGATGTCAGATGTCTATCATTTCCAAGTTGTTAGGACTGGAAATCAATAAGTCAGCATCATGAACTTTTGTTTCAGGCATAGCATGGTGGGAGATTATATAACAGTATACTGCTACTTAAAAACTGTGGGGATAAATCCATCATATGAGAAGCCAATCTCAAGTTCTCTAACTCTTTACCAAACTCGGGCCATTTATCATCAACAAGTTTCCAAGATAGCGAATCCGCTGAATGAGACTATGATCGTCAATTGATTTTCTATTAGCATGCAAAGTCAAACTCTTAGCTGTCTTACATGATTGAAACACACCCTTTTAAACCTTGGAATTGGGGGGAATACCACACCACCTCTGGCACACCCTCTTTCAAGATTGAATCTTTGCCTTCCTTCCACCTTGAGATACCACAAGTAGGACAATTAGTTGAAACACATAATCCTCATATACAAGATGCATTCATTGGCACATGCGTGGATTTTCCATAACTTATCCTCAAAGCAGACAATCTTTTTTGCCTTGTACATAGAGAAAGGTATTGTATTTTCTTCTAGAAGCAAATCTCCTTGAAGTATCAATAATTCTATAAAACATACATCACTCATCCTATGTTTTGCTTTCAAATTATATAACTCACCAAAGCCGACAACTTCGTGTACTTACTGCAACCAGGGTACAAGGATTGATCTCCATCCCATCACATTGGCAAACTCATAACAATCAGATCCAATATCGCCTAAATCCTTATCATTCATCTCTATTCTTCATAAACAAAACTGTACCTATTTGGGTCATCTTCTTCCACATTTCTACTAGCATTAGTAGTCCATTCCCAAGGTTCTCCATGCCATGTCCAAATCTTATAGCTTTGGTAAACTCCATTAAAGTAAGTGGTCCCTTATAATTCCAACCCCAAACAATTGAATATTCCCACATTTTAACACATGGACATATGAGTTGTATTTTCAAGATTTTCTATAGCAAAATTCAAAAATCCTTCCACCCCTAACTCATGCATTTGATATTTTCCGCATGCTCCATAACTTCCTTCTTCCACAGTATACAATCATATATAATAAAGTTAAAAGACAAGCAATAGACGACGGTATTCACATAGCAGAGAATAATTTTTCAAAAAGCAACACAAGTTTCAGACGATGGTATCTCCAGTATTCATGTTGTTATAGTAATACAGATGACGGTATCTCCAATAATCGTCGTCTTTAGGCTATCAAAACCTAGAAAATTGGTTTTCAAAATGCAATTCAAATTTCATACCACAAAAGTTACAGAACTACCGATGTATAACGACAATACAGACGATGGTTTGCTCCTATGACTGTCGTCGTAGGTTACAAAAACCCAGAAAATAATTCTCCATTTCCCAGTCATTATCCAAGAACCCATAGCCAGCCAAATATATATTAAGAACCCATAGCTACCAAAATAGACGAAATCATTTATTGATTTAAGAAGCATGTCAGATTAGGTTTGTAATTGCGAACCCATAACACAATATCATTAAATAAAGTAGGACAAGCATGTGAGATTAAGGTTTGTACTTATAGGTAGACAAAGCTCAGAGAATATCCCTAATGCTTTAAGAGGGAGAGCGCAATACGAAATGATGGAGGATGGAGAGTGAAAACTTTAAGATTAGAATTTGAGTTGAAGAGAGAGAGCGAAATGTTTTCGAGGGAGGGCGAATTCTAAAAATTTTAGATGGCAGTCAAATATTTCAAAGGGCCACGTTTTTGAAAAACGACATACACGATACTAAAAACATCGTTGAATATCAAGACGGAGACGACGGTTATTCATTTGAAGTGACGTTGTAATGATTTACTACGTCAGTAGAATATAGAAAACATCGTAGTAAATTATTTTCACGGTGCACAAATTAAAACCAACGTCTTAAAAATTAAATAATTAGGTGGGCTTTGGTTTGCTAGGATTCGAACGCACATGACCAAAGTTGTAATTGACCAAAAACATTCAAGAGGAAACCAGCGTCGTTTCAATATACCTAAACCCTAAATTCTTTATTTTTATTTTACAAAAACTATTTTTAAAAAATACAAGTATGAGAAAAATAAACCGAAAATTGCTATAGACTCCTTACGACAATGCCTTCTATATTAGCAGGCTAAAAATCAGGGTTTCATATATTTGTATTTATAGCCACCAATGGATCACATAAACCTTAGGGTTATGTTATGAACAATTTTTGGCATGCACAATGAGAAAACCCGACCCAAATTCCACTTTGGAATCTAAGTCGAACCCCTGTGCATGTCTAACCACCTAGCGAGTGTTGAGCACAATATTACTAAATTGCCCTTCTAACCAATTTCATGCTTCTTTAATTTTGACTTCTGCCGAAATTTTGGTAGAGTCCTCCCCTGTAAATTGCTCGTTTCTTCCCAAACTTTTTCACCTGTACAAGCAACAATCAATGTCCACAATCGTTTGCATGCACAATGACAATGACAGAATACATACATTCAAACATCAAAACCTTATAGCCTCAAACCACTTTAACACAATAAAAGCATTCTTCTAACTACATTTGATGCCACCCCCTGTTTTAGAACAACAACCAGTTCAATAATGGATTTTAAATAACTTAACTGTATAAAGTTTTCAATCACGGAAACTCGTACGCGGCTGCACCTAGTACTCTAGGTTGCCTACGTACCCTTACTAAGGGATCCAGCCACACGTAGTTCTTCCTTTAATTTATCATCAATAGATATATATATATACTATATATATCTATATATATAATATATATGTATAATAATATACATCTATGTAATATATCCAACAGCTCCAAAGGCACCTTAACCTTTCCTTCGTACTCACCTAAGCCTCAATACAAGTTTATATATATATATATTTACCTCCTTACAAAGATGTAGGATAACGAGAAATTATTTAACTAGCATTGACTAAACAAAGTATTAATATCCAAAACACAATTAGGTGTAAAATATACTTTCTCCTCTTTCACTAGCGATAACGACCTCTCGCTTAAGGAAAAAATTCATAAGTGTATAAAAATCTTAACTTAGCAAATCTTTATATTTAGTTTAAACCTTTTAAACTCAATCATTCTCCATCTGGGCTACCCCTATTTATATTTCCATCAATTCTTTTAATATGTCAATTCCAATAAGATTCAGTCAATTCCAAATACTTTTATATTTGTTTCCCACATTATACCGTCAATTCCTTGTGTCACAATATATGACACATCCTCGCAGGCCTCGATAACACAAAGTCAATCCGAGCTGCATTCCTCGCAGGCCTCGGGAACATAAAACCGACCTGAGCCGCATTCCTCGCAGGCCTCAGGGGACCATTAGTCAGCCTAAGCCACATTCCTCGCACCACACGATTCGGGGCTTCTTGATACTCGTGGGGCAATGTCATAAATGACAAATTCGATTCAAAGGCAACGTTTGGGGGGGGGGGGGGTAACTCCCGAGGTGGGTTTGAAAACCATAGTCTGACCTGTATTTTGAAATTCCTCTTATTACATCATTCTCAATAATGTGTAATCTCCCAATATCGAAAATAACATTTAAGTTCACCTTCAAATACTATAATAAACTTTATAATAATAAAATAATAGAAATATGTACAATTTAGCGATCTATAGGTATATAAATAAATAAATAAATAATAATATATATTATATATATATATATATATATATACAACTCATTTCCTTAACCATATAAATCCATAAAATAAACTGCATGGTAATTTAATCAACGAATAACACCATTACAAACCTGTTGGCACTAAAAACTGAACAGATAGAGATGAGTGCAACTTACAAGTGAGATGGACGATCGAGAGATCGATTGAGTGTTCGAAGGTAGATTCTTCCTGTCTTCGATGCTGATCCTGATAGAAGGAAGCCAAGATTCGTAAGGTCTATGAACCGGTGTGGAACCAGCCTAAAGACCCTCCGATGCCAAGTAAGTTTGTTTTCTAAGAGCTTTGTTTGTTGACAAGATATTAATATAAAGTCAAGCTGAAAAGTCTTACCCCTGTATTGTAGTGAAGGAGCCTATTTATAAAGGGCATTTTGTATGCTCTTAGTACTCACTTCGATGTGGGACTCGTGGGAGGGCCCATGAGGTTGACACGAGTCCTTAGATATTTCGGACGGGTGCTTCGAGGTTGATTCTGCAGAATCGGTAGAGGGTATCGATTGTAGACTGTGTTGGGCCTGTGGTGACCTTTTGCTGCTTTGAGACAATATCATCGGTAGCCGATGCTGATTGTCGGGAGCCTTGGGTACTTGGGGAGTTTCTCTGATCCACGTGTCAATGGATGAGTGGAGGGTCAGATATGGTACAAACAAAACCAATGAATACTCACATAGCATGAAATTCCTAAAGCTCCAAAATTAACTCAAATAGAAATTGACACTTGTTTTTACATAAATTCCATATAATATCGTAATCACCATTAAAACAATATACTTCCGTACATCACCCAATGCTGCCCAATTCATAAACTTTATTTATAACCATAATAATATCAATTAATGAAAGATGATAACCTTTAAAGAAAATTCCATAACTTCAACTATCACATTATATCCAAAAATTCCCACGAAACACTATAAACGATTTTCCTAATCTCCATATAACAAAATAACTCTACTACCGGTCTAGACTCATTTACAGGATTGTCCGAGTACTCCTCGAAGGATAAAACTACCTCGGAGGACTCACAGTCAACCGAAAGTCAAACTACCCAATCTTGGTCAACCGGGCCCGCGGGGCCGCCGATCTCCAATTCCCAATATGGGAGTTCCCATAGGCTCCACATACTTTAATAAACCTACCCTGCAAGTTTAGCCCAAATCGAACGGTTGGATCGCTCACAATCATACAATCGGACGGTTATCGATTATTTAAACTTATATTATTGAATCAGAACATCCGGGGCTCCGATTCACGATCCGCAAAATCCCATACGATCCTAGGAGTGCCTAGATCAACATATATTAAATTGGAAGTGATCCAACAGTTTGAACGTATCGAACTCAGATAACGCATAATATGCGATATCCAATCGACTATCAACGATGTCCAAATTCATATCTGAACATATCGTCGTGCTCGGGACGGTTTATGAGTGCTCATCTTTGTATCTCATCTTCCATAAACTAAAAATTGGTCCAATCAAGAAGTCGACTAGCATCCATACTTCTTAATTCCTTCTCTTCATCTCTAGGAGCATTTGGTGTGGTGAGGTAGATGACTCTAATCTTGGAGCCTTAAGGTGAAGGAGTCAAAATCAAGAAACAAAATGTGTTTCCAATAAAGGTGTTCATTCTTGAGAAATCAAGAATGTTTTGTTGTATAGATTGTGGCTAAAGTTCATTTCCTAAGCATTAGATGCATGTTTCCTTCAAGTGGTATCAAGAGCCAAGGTCTAGTCTCTTTGAGCCTTTTATTTTGGTTATTGGTTTTTAATATGGACTTGTTTTCCAACTTATGTGATATATGTGTTAGACTTTCTTTTTCATGTCACTCATTCATAGGATATTGGATATAGGATGAATGAGTAGGAGTATGAATAGAAAAATCAAGAGATAACACAAATAGGGGTGGCGGCAAGGAGGGGCTTTTGGGTCTTGTGTGTGTCCATGTGTGAAATGTTTACATGGTTGTGTTAGTCTTGAAATTCTAAGCATGGATATGATTTTTGCATGAATTTAGGTTTTTTTGTGTGATTTATGAAGAGTCATAAAGTTTGAAAAGGTTCTTGAAATGTTCTTGGTGTTCATGATATGTTCATAGGAGTTCTTGTCAGCATGCTTTTTGTTCTTATTTGATACTAGACATTTGTATGTTGATTGTTAGTCAAAAATATTTTGTGACATTCTATGACATTTTCATATAGTATATAGTTTTTGTCCCCTAAGTTTAAAAAGAAACCAATGAAAATGAAGATGCCTTTTGGGTACAAAAGATGGTACCACCTTGTGGTCCCAAAATCACACCGTCTTTTTCAAAATATCAACACACACAACACCAACACACACACACATACTCTCTCCTACATGGCTGGCCCCACCCTAAGATCCCTTTTGGGGTCCTCATGCAATTTCTGTAAATTAGGGGCTGTGTATGCAATTGCTGTAAAATTACAGTTTTACCCAAACTTTAATTAATTGCAGTTTTGCCCCATTTCACTAATGACAAAGTGTTTTCATCCTTTTTGAAACTGTTTATTTGTTTAAAATAAATGTTTCATTGAAATTAAGCCCATATTATCCAATAACAAATTTTAGAATTAGATTCTAAGTTAATTATCTAATGAGATTAAATAATCAAAGAGATAATTATGGACTTATGAACACAATACATGACACAAAGTGACTGGCCGATTATTCATTAGATGAATGGAATAGGTTTGATTTATTGGTTTGTAAATTAAATAGGGGCTTGCATGTCTCTCCTCTCTCTTAATCTCAAATGTAATTCCCTTAAAGTCCATTGGCTTTAAGTTCTCTATTCTCAAATAGCTATAGGGAGAAGGAAGATCAAGAGAAGGAATAATCAAGTCAAGATTACTTGTATTATTCATGGGTCCACGCCAATAACAACCATAAATGTTTTAAGTAGTTAAGACACGTAATAAAATCAAACTCCTTCCAAAGGCCTTAGATCTGACATCTTGGCTAGATGTTAGATTGAAATCAAGTCCATAATCATCCATTAGCCTATAGATGACTATTTAATCTAAACTTAAGGGAATGCAAAGGCTTTTCGTAGTAGTAGTGCATATTCCCAATCTCAAATAAAAGAGTTTTATGAAATTGATTTGATTTGCAAAACAAAATCGTGGGAGTATCATACAACTACTATATGATTTAGAATAATAGTTGTCCTAGGCCAAGTAGTTTAATTGATTAAGCATGTTTATGATGAGAACCTTAAACCCTCAATTAACTAAATTAAGTAGAAAAACGATAGACTTTTTGAAAGCCTAGTCGTGCCTTCCACCACGGTTGAATTTCCGAATAGGCTTGACCCATTGTGAAGGCTTTGCCTCAGATATGAGGGCTGACAGGAAGATGTTCTTGCTTAGGAAGGATTCATTTATACATTGGATGTTGCAAGGATAGGTTCAAACATGGACCAACATCTATTATGATGAGGTTCATGATTGTATCACTATATTTTGCAAGAATGATTGGCTAATACTTAACTAGTACAATGGTGCCTCACAATAATATTCGGGGGTATACATTTGCTAGAGGCCAAATTATATGGGAACTCACATCATGATGTGAATGAGTAGAAGGACTCTCTCTTTATTATTTGTGTTATCCATATATCCTATTATGGTGCGGTGATCCAAAGAATAGGGAGCGTCTCATCCCACTAAGAGACATCTTACAGAAGTCTCTCGTATTCCATTTTTTAGGGATGATGGAAATCGTTTAAAATAGTGGGAGCCATGGAATTTAAAGACCCTAAATATATGGCCTTAACCAAAACAATCTAATTTTATTTCTGTTATGTTTGTAGATACTTCTATAGAACCCCATTCATAACACATTACACAAAACAAGCCTTAAATGAAACCTATAATGTCAAAAGGGGAAATAGTGCTACGTGTTGGTAGTGGTACCCATGCAAAAGCAGTAGGCACTTTCCACCTTAAGCTACCACATGGGGAGACACTTGAACTTAAAGAATGTCTTTATCTTCCAAGTTGCATAAAGAACCTAGTATCTGTTTCAGCATTGCTGAATGAAGATTACACTATCACATTTAATAGAATGAGATGCTCTTTACAATAAGGCAATCGAATCGTATGTAAATGTACTATGATCGATGGTCTCTACCAAATTCAAATTATGGAAAATAGCAACTACTTGATTGAGATGCCAGGACCTAAGAGGCCCAGAGAAGAACTCAATCCGACTCAAGTTTGGCACCTAAAGTTAGGACACATTGGCCAAGATAGGATCCAAAGGATGGTCAAACAGGGATACCTTGAATCTTCGGGTTAAGTCCCTATGCCCACCTGTGAATCCTATCTTCAAGGCAAAATTTCAAACTTTCCGTTTTCAGGAAAAGGGGAAAGAGTCATTGAGCTTCTTGAATTAATCTACACTGATGTATGTGGAACTGACGAATCTGCACACCCAAAGAATGTGATTAGAGGTATAAATGAGAAGAAATAAAATGAGGAGACACAAGTCAATGGTTGATAATCAAATGTCAAAGTCAACGGTAAAAGTCAACATGTTGACCGAGCAAGTAACCAAAGTCAAATAGTTCGACCGGGTCAAATTACGTAAGACTATAATTATAGTTTAATAGTTAAATTATAGTTAAAAGATTAATTATTGAATTAATATTGACATATAGAATATTAGATTGGGCTTTTAATATGATTTAAAAGAAAGGGACAAATAGCCCAAATGCTATTGGGCCCAAGAATAAGTGCATCATGATGACATGACCCATGGACCAAATGGAGCCCCAAATACACCACCCAATTGCCTTTGTGTTGTCCTATATAAGTCTAAGTGTCGGAGAAACCTAGCTACTTTTTTGGTTCCTACTTTGGTTGATGAGTGATTATCTTTGTATCTTCATTTCCATAAACCAAAAATTGATCCAATCCAGAAGTAGACTAGCATCCATAATTCTTGATTGCCTTCTCTTCATCTCTAGGAGCATTTGGTTGGTGAGGTAGATGACTCCAATCTTGGGGCCTTAAGGTGAAAGAGTCAAAATCATGAGAAAAAAAAGGCCTTTCCAACAAAGGTGTTCATTTCTTGTGAAATCAAGAAAAGGTCATCAAGGGTAAAGATCTATTCCCTTTTCCTATTTCTATTTGTGTTCAAAAGAGACTAGTGTTGTGTAGATTCAGCTGCACCAAAATGGATTCAACTGCAATCCTCAACTTGTGATACTCGCAAGTGCACGAACCGTTGGTAGTTTAGCGTATGTAAGTGCGAGGTCGATTCCACAGGGATTGGTGATTGAATGATCCAACTCAGTTTCCTACACAAAACAAAAATGAAAACAAAAGAAACAAACAAGAGAAGAGAGAAAGTAACTAGGACAAGATGGTGTTGTTTAGAATCCACATAATTGTTCTAATCATGTTATGGCAGCAAGTAAACAAATTGATTCACTCATGAAGATGCTCACAAATAAGTCCATGGTGTTTGGATCAAATTGCATTGAAACATCACAAGGACCCAAGTATGGTGTTTACATTAGGAGACCTAGAAACCAAATCACATAAGTGCTAATGGATGGAATGAAGATGATCCCCAAACCTTCCCAACAAGAGCATAAACGCATAAAACCTTAGGTGATCAATCAAAGGATGCAAAACAGCTCCATTAAAATAGTGAAGAAGAATTCATGAGTGAAATCAAACTTTATAAACTCAAACCATGATACAAGACTAGCAAGATGTTTATTAAAACTAATAACAGAAAAACAAAGTAAAACAAAGGAAAACAAAGAAATAAGAAGAAAATAAAAGACAAAGGGGAGAAGAAGATAAGGACAGCATGCTAGAGATGGAAAAGATTCATCTCCATGGCTGCCAGGAGGCCAAAGCCTCCCAGCTGCTGCCTTCTCCCTTCTCTCCCTTTGTGACTCTCAACTTTCCCTCTCTTTGTGTACAATGGAAGTGTGAATGATGGAACTCCCTTTCTGACTCTAGAGACTCCCTATTTATAGGCACAAGGGTTAAGTGAATCAGATTATACAATTAAATTCACTAACCACACCTATTTCACCTAACACACAATTACATTTGAAAACAATTTTCTTCTCTTTAGGCTTAGTTGCAGCACCACTTCATCTTGTTTTATTCCCTTTAGCTGCTGCAAAATTCCACCCAAAATATAAGAAATGCATCTGCTTCACCTAACTTCCCCACAATCAATAACACATCATGCTTATGCCATGACCTAAGCACACATAGCTCATCCTTAGGTCAGCATGACCAGCAACTTCAAGGGCTTACGAATTGGGCTTCCCTTAATCAAATTAGGACTTTAAGCACTCAAACTTGAAGTTCAGAATGTCTTCTTTCCAGCCATATATCATTTGGGCCAATCCAAGGTCGGAGGAGGAAAGTTAAGGCCGAAACAAATTGCTAACTCGTTTTGCTCGCTGACAAAATCCATCCTGAGCATGGTTCTGTGTTTGCTAGGTAACGGACTCCAGATTTATCCAATGGGGCTGAATTTTGGATATGTTATAGTATACACCCATTGGAACAACTTTCATGAAGAATTCTGCCTCATTCGAGCTGTGTAGGTTGCTGAAACAAAGCTTGCAATATGACCTACGAAACTGGACTGGCAGGGGCTGTAGCCAAAATGAGTTTGTCTTGAAGCTCTTCTTCCATTCATCCAAATGAGGCCTTAACATGCTTGAATTGCATGAATTATGCTCTTTTGCTCTCTTGGCCTACAAAACACACAAAGAGAGGCAAAAAACTTAAAAATCTAAGAAACTAAGCAAAAAGTAAGTAAATAGGGCATGTATATGTATGAAATTATGAGCTTAACAACTAGGCTATGATACTTGGTTTAAAATGAAAAAGGTTTAGCTCAATTTGTATAAACAAAATGAATCCGCCGTTTAGAATGTTTTTGTTGTATAGGTTGTGGCTAAAGTTGATTTCCAAAGCATTATATGCATGTTTCCTTCATAGTAGCCATGACATACTGTAAGGACTAATTACAATTAGCCTTCACCAATGGGGAGAATTGTATAGAGGGATACAATTCACATTCAGTTTAGAAGAATCATTCTTACCCACGGCCTCGCTAATTAGAACCTATAAGATCGCATACTGAAAAGGTATGGATCGAGAATTAAAAAGAGAATAAATGATTTTGTGGCTTGGTCAAAGTCAAAAGTCAAAGTCAAAGGTTAAACAATTGACTCGAATCTTGACACGGTCTACATAAGGTTGACTAGAACCAATGCTTATTACACAAGTTAGTTACTTAATTCGTTAAGTTATTAAATCAATTAAACTACTTAGATTAGATTAGCTTAATGAATTAATTGAAGTTATGGAACTTTAGTTTTGATCTTACATGACTTAAATATTTATAGAAATGGACCATATAGACTGAGTCAATGTGTGAAACATTATGAGATTAATGTGATAGATCAAAGTAACCCAAAAATAGGACAAGAATTGGGGGATGCAGCACACATGGGTTTTATGCCCACGTGTCCCATAGTGTGATACAAATAAGACGGACTCTATAAGTAGAATGTCATAGCTCCATGCCTCCTAAGGTTTTCAAGTTAAACATTTAGGAAGAGAGGAAACATCAAGCCTCCCTCCCTAGTCTCCCTTGGCCAGCAAACTTGGAGAGAATAGGCTAGCACCCATCTTCTCTTCAAGCTTCTTTATTCTCCTATTCTTCTCCATCCTTGGTAAAGATTCTTTTGGGAGGTACAACTCTATTGTGTCTATTTGGAGAGCAAAGTGGAGAATAAATATTGAAGGGACCAAACCCTTTACTTGACACCATCCTTGTTTTCAAGATTCGGTTCAAGTTTATGTCTTCTTTCTACCATCTCTTTCACATTTGATTTTAGTGTCAATGGTGCAAGTTTTGATAAGCGTAGAAAGATTGGTACATAAAATGAGACTTGTATGAATCTCTAGCTTTTATTCTTGCTTCCGCTTCATTATGTTCACATATTAGATATACATGTGCAAGATGATTTGTTTTCTCATAGCTTCATGGGATTTTAGAAATCCCTACACCATAAATTCCCTTCATGGGCCTCACCTCACTCCACTTTATTAATTTCAGACAACTCCTTCCTACAGCCACCTTTGCACTTCTGGATGCGTATGCTTTCTGTACCTTGGGTCATATGTCACCCACAAAATCCAACCTCGCTCCGCTGAATGTGTTTTCATAGGTTATAGTCCGCATCACATGGATTATCGTTGTCTTGATCTGTTCACTCAACGGGTTTACATATCACGCCATGTTGTTTTTAATGAATATGCTTTTCCTTTTGTTAGCAAAAAGGTATCTTCTCCAGCACCGTCTCTTGCCCAATTGTAGTCGCATTGTCTCTCTCCACCAGAACAACCCCTGCAGCCTAAACTCCTCCACCCGCTTGCCTTTCCAATACTGACCCAGCGCCACCACCCAGCCACCTCGTCTCCTTCCCCACCACCACCACCAATACCCCCTCCTCTGATGACCACTCCCTCACGTGCTAGTCTTTGCCAACCCAAGCTTCACATTGATGGCACCGTTCGTTATCCTCTCTCTCAAGCACATGCCACTATTCTTTCCCAATCCATTGAGCCCACTTGTATCACCGAAGCAGCCAAATATCTAGATTGGTGTACCGCCATGCCTAAAGAATTCAATGCCCTTATTAAGAATCACACGTGCCTTTTGGTTCCTCCTTCACCCTCTCACAACATCGTTGGTTGCAAATGGGTTTTCCAAATTAAGAGCTCTGATGGCTCCATTGAACACTACAAAGCCAGCCTTGTTGCCATAGGCTTTCATCAAAAACCCGGACTTGACTATGAGGAGGCTTTCATCATGTTGTTAAATCCACCACCATTTGCACTATTCTCTTTTGGTATCACCAACTCCTAGACACGTCGCCAATTGGACATCAAGAATGCTTTCTTAAATGGTGTTCTTCAAGGAAGACCCTTTTATGTCTCAGGCCTCCTTGATTCACTGTAACCATCTGACCCAAATTAATTATTATTTAATTATTAATTGTGAACTTACATTTTTTTGCCCTTAGGGTGTAAATGTGTTTTGGTCACTTTTAATCTGAGACGATAATGGGAATTAGTAGTAGCCCCGTTGCATAAAGAGCTCGTTGAAACGAGTAGTTGTAGACAGGCAGAACGCTCGAATCCGAATTATACACAAGGAGGAAAGGTCAAAAGTACAAAGGGCATTTTGGACCATTTGAAAAATTATTTAAAACAGGTTAAAATCCGGTGGGTCCTGGGCTAGTGTTATTTTTTCCCCTCAGCTATCTCTCTCTCTCTCTCTCTCTCTCTCTCTCCCTGATACCTTTCTTCCTCTCTGCGCTATGAAATGGTCGCACATTCTAGACGATGGAAACAACATCGTCTGGCCAACAAAAGTGGACGAGACAGTCACAAAGGACCAGCCAGGACAAGCGAAAATGCCTTGGGGAATCTCCAACGATCCCAATCACTCTCGGCGACGCACAAGCTCAAGAAAGCTCCGATTTTCTTTGAAGTTTCCTACGTCATTTTTGGCACGCTCCCGTGATGGATTCCATCGATCAAGGTATGCTTCTTCACCCATTTTCGTGTTCTAGCTACCTGTGTAAGTGGTTTGGGTCAATTTGGAGTCTTGATGCGTTCGATTAGAAATTTTTTAATTGGTTTTTCGGCCCACTTCCCAGCCAAATTGGGGGTGGCTTAGTTGTAAAATTGATCCCCTAGGTGTACTGAACGTTTTGGTATAGATATTTTTTGTATTTCGCAAAATTTCCGTAGTTGGAAATTTCTCAAGACACCCACGTGCTTGCCATCAGCGGGTGGCAGCGCGTGGGCCATTGTGTGGTGGTGCATTATGTTCATAAATGTTTTCCTCGTTGTCTTGAGCACAACAGTATGCTCAGATTTGAATATGGTTAACGTTTGACTATCGAACGGATATTGTGTCTATTATGCGATATCCAGATTTGATAGGTTCGAACCGTTTGATCAGTTCCGATTTCAAATATGTTGTTCTCTGTACCTCTAGGATCATTCGGTAACTTTGCGGATTGAAAATCGGACTCCCGGATACTCCGATCAATGATTCTAGGGTTGGGCGAAGCGATCATCATTCGATCGTGCTATTGGCTTACATCCGACCACTCGATCGAACCAAAACTTACGACACTTGTTTAGTGGACATTGTTGAATGCATAAGAACTTTTGGATCGGAAATCAGAGGTCGTAGGCCCCGCGGGGCTGGCTGACCAATATGAGAAGTGTGACCCCTCGATTGACCGTGAATCTTCCGAGTTAGTTTCACCTTTCAAAAAAGTACTAAAATGACCTTATAAACCTTCTTACAGGTTGCGCACACTTGGAGACCTGAGAACTTGAGTGTTGAGTTAGAATTCGTTGTTGGGTGCGCTTATTAATTAGATCCACGTATGCTCTCAAGTGAGGTTCCCACCTTTCGCGTACGCCAGAGGGAGAGCCCTCTCAGGGGTGAGCTTGTGTCTATTTTTAATTACTCATTATTTTCAAGAATGGAATGCTATGCGTGTGTTTATTGATTATTATCTTAACTATCAGGATTATGAACTCTTATTGTAGTTTTAATTGTGGATTATGGTATTTTGTGGTTATTGGATGTTATATTGATATTTGAATTTTATGAAACATTTGGAGTTGTGGAATATATGATTATGGGATACTTAGTGAATGGTGTGTGAAAGCGAGTCCTGGAACTTGGCTATGATTATTAGGCAATGAATGGACAATTGTTTTAAATGTGCATTGCTTTCAGAATATTGGAATGTATGTATATATGTGTGTGTTTATTTGTGATATAAATTGGGATGTGGGGATGGTGTGAAATGATGCATGATTTGATGTTGAATGACAATATTTCTGTGCGAGCCTGGGATTGAATTTGATGGTGGAAACCTTAATGGTTTGAAAATTAGTATTTGGTTAATGGAGCTATGAAAATGTGCTTTCATATTTGTTTTCGGTTTTTACATTGTGACTTCAGAATTACAGAAAATATGTAATTATTATTATTATGGTTATTATTAAAGTATATGGTTGGGTGACGTGGGGTTCGAACTATGAAAGTATTTTATGGAAATTGCATGTGTAAGCAAGTTTTGATTATTATTTTAATGATATTTTGGGTCTTTATGGAATTTATGCTTTTAAGAGTTTATTTTCTATATTATGAATAAATATTTAGGTACTTTGGAATATTGAGAGTTTGGTAAAATTGAATTAAGGGAGGGTATATTATTTTATATTATATATATGGGTTTGTGAATCTCACCATCATATGTACCTTCCTTGGTTACCACACATGGCGTTGGATTTTCCGCCCTTGAGTAAAGGTCCAGGCACCTTTGGCCAGGTGTGCCGTAGGCCCTTCGCGGGGCAATCTACATGCATAGGACATCGTTTGGTTTGGCCACTCGTGGAGTTGGATTTTTCCTGCGTGTGTGCTATAAAGCAGTAGTCCCCTGGTTGGATAGCTCATCCCTAGACTCTGGGTAGAAGTGAACCTTGCAGGCTAGTCAAACACATCCCGTGTTAGATTGTTTTCCCCGGTATATGATGTGCACTATGATATGTACCTTCCCTGGTTACGTAACCTACACGTGGCGTTGGATTTTCTGACGTGTGTGGTAAAGGTTTGGGCACCTTTGGTCGGGTGTGCCGTAGGCCCTTGAACGTGGCAATCTGCACACGTAGATGATGGTTTGGTTTGGTCACATGTGGCCTTGGATTTTTTGACGTGTGTGCTGTAGAGTGGTATAGTCCCTTAGTGGGACGGCTCGTTCCCTAGCCACATGGTTATTGAGGAATCTTCCATGTGGTCTAGTCAAACAATCCCCCGGTTGGATTGTTTTTCCTTGGTACATGATGATGTGTGGGTGTGGTGTTTATATATATATATATATTTATTTATTTATTTATTTATTTATTATCTAGGTGGGAAAATATGTTGATTTGTTTTCGGGTTGGGGTTTCTTGAGCATGTGCATGGTGAGTGCTCTGCACAGGTGTGACCATTGTTATGATGTTTGGACAGTGTTGTTTTGAAATATATGCCTTGGATAGGGTATGGTTGCAAGAAAGAAATGACTTTGGAAAGGTAATTTGAGTTCAGAGAAAACGGTTAGTTTTAAAAGAGTTATGCATAGTACATGTGAATTTCTACAGGGAAATGGTTTTGAGTTTGAATCATGGGAAGAAGGGAGTTTATAAAATATTTAGTTAGATGCCTTGTAGAAATTGAAGTTAAGAATGAATCTAAATTTAATTGATGCTTTTACTTAGACAATATCAGTATGTCTCTGAATTGCGATCCTTTTTGTCATAAGAACTATGTGTGGCTTGATCCCTCACGAAGGGGTATGTAGGTAGCCTGGGGTTTCACCTAGGTGCGCCGCGAATTAAATTATTATTTTGTTGAGTTTGGTTTTAAATATGTCGGTAGGCCTGAAGCTCGATTGAAACTTGGGTGAGATTAAATGCTTGTTTTTATTTAAGTTTTACTGAATGGATGTTGTTAAGATGTTGTGGTTATGACGGGTTTGAAACTCGTTTGAGAGTGATGATTGATTTTGGTAAAGTCCATTTTTCAAGGGAGACTCTGCCGAAATTTCAGTATAAGTCTCAACCCATTTTTCCTTTGTTTTGGAGAAGGGGATGTTTTTAGTCGGTGGGCCCAGCATCGATTTGATGTCAGACGGGTAACAAGGTTCGACACAGATTCCAAAGTGGAATTCAGGTCGGGTCATGTCATTCACTGATCCGCAACACCCTCACTTCATTTGCAAACATCAAAAGGCCTTATCTGGACTCAAACAAGCCCTCCGTGCATGGTTTAGTCGCTTCATCGTCTTTCTACTGTAATTTGGGTTCACTCAAAGCAAAATGGATTCTGCTCTCTTTATTTATCGCTACTGATACTATTTATTCTTACTAGCAAACATGATGATTTTATTTCTTCCTTTGATGTCAAGGACTTGGGCTCCATGTGTTACTTTCTTGGCATTGAAGTTCTTCCACAAGATTCCGAACTCCACATCTCTCAAGTCAAATAGACGTTGGATCTTCTTCATCGCAACTCCATGACTGAATGCAAGCCCTCCTCCACTCCACTTGCCGCCAAGCACTACCTCACCACACATGATGGTCCACTTCTCAACAACCCAACAGAATTTCGCCATCTAGTTGGCTCCTTGTAGAATCTCATCTTAACTAGACCCGGCATATTGAATTGGACTATCATTTTGTTCAAGAGAAAGTTGCCCTTGGCAGTCATCGTGTTCGGTTTGTTCCCTCCACTGATCAAGTTGCTGACCTCCTCACAAAGGTCTTCACAAAAGTCGTCATCTCCAACTCACTAACAAACTCACCCGTCGTCCAGTTTGAGGGGGAGTATCACGCAATCAACTCATGGTCGTTAGGCCCTTCCTCCATTATAGGAATCCTCCTTCCATATTTGTATACGTGTTAATATTGATTTACCTTCCTTATATTGTTGATTCAATTTCCTTATACATTTTACTAGGGTTTTTAACTGTGTATAAATCTCTCATGTATTACACTTATCAAATCAATCCAAAATACAAAGTTTACAGGATGCATTCAAATTTGTGTCTCGAATGCACACCCATCATTTTACTACATGTAAATAAGCATCAAATATCAATTTCCCCTTATACATACAATTGACTGAAATCCAGTTTAAATACTACCACAAGCTTGAAACTTCTTTTGGTGCTATCTCGTTAAGCTAGGATCAGATGTAGTTGATGATCATCAAGATTCTGTTCTCCTACTTGTGATAATTATAACAACAAGACATGAGATGGGTTAAATATTTTACATATTAAAAAAATTTGAATTAGTAGGGAAAACAAAGACATTAGCAGGAAACAGTAATTCTCTAAATATTTGATGTACATGAGTTTGCATAACATATGGGCGATTGGGATGCCAACTTTTCTGACAGAACCCGACCCAAATCCCACTTTGGAATCTGCACTGAATCCTATGTGTGTCTGACACCTGGCAGGTGCCAAACACTCATGACCAAATTGCCCTTCTAACAAAACCAAAATTAACTTCAGTTTGACTTCTGCCGAAAATTCGGCAGAGTCTTCCCTATAAATACTCGTTTCCCAAAATTTACACTTGTACGAAAAACAATTTATAACCACAACCATTCAGCATGTACAATAATAGAATTCATGCAACCAAACGTCAAATCTTTATGGCCTCAGGCAAATTAAATAAAACGTTCTACCAACTAAAACTGATCCCAACTTTTGGAAACAACATAATACGTTAACAAATTTCAAAATAACTTAACTGAACAGCTTTTAAACACTTGGTTCACGGCTGCACCTAGTAACTCTAGGTTGCCTACGTACCCTTACAAGGGATCAAGCCACACTTTGTTCTTGTTATTGACAAGTATGTATTTAAACTTCTATGACTACCGGTTGGCCAAATAAAAGATGAACATAAATAAAAAGGAAAAGAAATAAGGGGAGGAGAATAACTTTTTAAATTGGAAAACAACAACACCGGAGAACAAAACCGGGGGATATAAAATCAGTAACGTGCATGGTAAAAAAAACTTCACTTAAGAAAATAATCATGAATTAGATATAATCCTTAAACACTTAGAAAACTCTTAATCCTTGTCTCTAAGTAGGAACGCATTATTAAAACCTTCGCCCATAAATACCAAGATAAAATTCTCAATTTTTAGTTTAAAAACGTCTCAAAACTTAAATACTCTCCACCTAGGCGTTACCCCCATTCGTGATCCATCAATTCCACCAAATTCCGTCAATTCTGGTAATGTTACCGTCAATTCCATAAATTTCTATATATCCCACATTATATCGTCAATTCCTTGTGTCTATAATGTGACACATCCTCATAGGCCTTGGTAACGCAAAATCAACTCGAGACGCATTCCTCGCAAAACTTGAGAGACATGTAGTCAGCCCGAGAACGCACATCCTCACTCCACACGGTTCAGGCGTCCCTGAAACTCTTGGGGCATTGTCATAAAGGACAACTGTTTCAAAGGCAATTAGGGGAGCACTCCCGTGGTGGGTTTGAAACCATATTCCGAAACTTATCATAAGCTTTCCCAAAATCAATTCTCAACTACACTTAAAATATGCACCACATTCTGATAAGAACTAGTGCCATGATTCATCATTTTCAAACCACTGAGTATACATACTGAATTTAAACTATAATAAAATATTTAATTAATTTCTCGTCCACACCAAAATTCAGTTAATAAGCCGTTCCCAACTTTACACAACCAAAATAATATAATACCCTTAGAAAGTAAAAGTGATTACCTAATAACTCATAAACATTTGAATAATCCATTATCACCCAGTCATATACTTTAATAATACTCATAATAACAATAAATAAATAAATAACAAGATAAACTTCGTATATCAGGACAACACCCAAGAATATCATAACACACAATAACATAGACTCATAATCCACACTTAATCAAAATAGTTCACAAACAGTCAAGCCTCGTTTACACAGTCATTCTAGCACTTCTCGAAGGGGTGAAACTACCTCGGAAGACTCACGATCAACCGAGGGTCAAACTTCCTAAATTGGGTCAACCAGGCCCGCGGGGCCCACGACCTCCGATTTCCAATCCGGAAGTTTCTATGGGTTCAACAAGGTTTAGTAACATTGTCCTACCAGTTTGGTTCGAATCGAACAGTCGAATCGCTCGCGATTGTACGATCGGACGGTTATCGTTAATCCAAACTTTGAATTATTGATCGGAGTATTCGGGACTTCGATTCTCAATCGGCGAATTCCTACACGATCCTAGAGATGCCTAGATCAACATATTTGAAAATCAAGTCGATCCAACAGTCCGAACATATCAAATTCGGATATCGCCTAATAGGCAATATCCGATCGACAATCAAACAGTAACCAAATTGAAATCCAAGCATACCGCATTACTTGGGACGACATGAGGATCATTTAGGACCAAGAGGGACACCCAAACAGTCCCCAAGCCCCGCCACATGCGCTAGCAGAGCATGAGTGTCCAAAGCGATTCTGGCGATCGGAAAAAATCTCCACACCACCGGTCAAGACCTATACCTATATGATCAGGACATTGAGTGGATCAACTTTTGTTTTTATACCAACCCCAAAAAGTGGTCAAAAGTGGCCAGAATCTTGAGCCAAAAATGGCCAAATTTCAATCGCTTATTTGAGTTACCAAACACAGAAATCAATCCTAAATAACCCAACCATTAGCTAGAAAACATTGAGACGATGAAAAAGCATACCTATATCGAGGAAAATGGTGGCCGGAATTGCCGGAACGAGCGACGGAAAGTTTTGACAAAAAATCTGGCAGATTTTTCATCAATTTTCACATCCAAAATCTGGAGAATTCTTAGGCTTTTAAGGGTAGATATCAGATGGGTTTTGTAGAGGAGGAGGAGGAGAACAACTTTCGTGAAAGAAGAGCTGCCAACCGACGTCGGACAGTGCCAGAATATGACTGGGAAGTGGTGGCTGCACAAAAGAAAAAATGGAGGTGCTGTTTCGAGGAGAGAGAGTGTGGTGAGGTAGGAGAGAGAGAGAGAGAGAGAGAGAGAGAGCTGCCAGTTTTTTAAAAAAATCTGACTTCGCAAAAATTACGATTATGCCACTGGACTTTTTTTTATCGCAGCTTCTTCGTTACAACTCTGATTTGAGCTCACTACGTGTTTACGGACTCATCTCGACATGCTCTATGCAATAGTACAACTGAAATTCACAAATTCTTTCCTAAACAAAAAAGTCAACTTTGAAACCATTAAAATATTTTCGAGTAAAATTGTCCTTTACTTGAATAGATAATAACTAAATATTAATTTAGGATTGGGTTATTACATTTTCTGTGACAGCTTGAAATTTTAGTCACATGACAACAGTACTTGCCTCGAGAATCCCGAGAATACAATGCCCTATCACCACATCGACGTACTCCTAAGTATTGCCAAAGTACGTTAAACCCTTTTGTTTAGTGAAAAGGGGTTGGATAAGAATGTTTTGGTTGTGGATTTTAAAACAAAATATTTACATTATACCAATCCTGAAGTTACGAGTTTGTTATAGTATGATAACCACAAAGATAATTTAGAAGCAAAAGAGAGTTTGAAACTGAGGATAGATACAATAGAATATACAAGGATTAGATCTTTAGTTAAGGTATTACCTCTTTATTAAGAACTGCATGCTAATACCAATGCGATATAAGAAATCATATAATATGTGAGTCGTTCGGGGAACAATGAAGTAAGCCCTTCTTCCACAACCTTTTTCTACAAAAAAATTGATATGTTAAGATATGTTCCTATATTTGTATGAAGAAGTTTAGAAAAGTAGTTAGTGTGATGTGCATACCAAACTATTTTGTTGTTGGAAATGAACGCTAATCTTTCTTGAGTAATCAAGCACTCCCAGTGCATTATCCTGATATTTAGCTTTCTCATAAAAGGGCTTAAAATCTGTATCACATTTGGACTTTTCAATCGTTGCTTTAATGTCAATGCTCTCGCTTTTGCTGTATTTATCCCTCCAAACACCCCTTTTCTTATTTTGAAGTGTCATGGTGGCATCAATGGGAAAATAATATCTCTCATTAGGCGACATGAGTAGAGGATGATGCCATAAATCATCTAAAGCCACCCTACAAATAAAATTAAATGATTCCATAAAAATGTATAGAAATGGAAAGAAAAGAGAGAATTTTTTTATTAAATAGTTCCCTTACTTCGTTTGGTCAACCATGAAATAAAAGTGTGTTAGCTCCACTCTTGTATTTTCCCCCTCCAAGCTTGTATTATGATCCCTCTCAAGTATTCTCGTAACCAAAGATCTAAATTCGTTCCTATAGGTTGGCAAATTCTCTGTATTGGATGAATTTGGAATGTCTTTGATATGTGCTCGATAAGACTTACGATCGATGCATATGTGATCAAGTGTCAAATAGCCACGACAACTTTTACGTTTTTTCATCAATTCAGGAAGCTTCCCAATGACGTCCCTTTGAAAAGGAAAATAAAAATGTTTAGAAATATATGTATACATATATCTATATAAATGTTTTGAAAGACGAGGCGTTAGGGTGAGGCATTTTACGCCTTATGAGGCGAGGCGTAAGCCTCAAAGTGTTGAAGCGTAAGCCTTTCGGTATTGAGTTATTAATTACAAAAATATTAAAACAGCTATTGAATGTATTAAATGCCACTCTAGAGTAAAGAATATAATTAACCATCAAACTGTTTTTTTCAAAACTTCTCTTACTATTTGCTCACTTCTTTGCTATATACCCTTTTGGTTATATTATCTCCTAAAGTCTAGTGCCTTTCTACCTAGTTCGGATAGGATTAAAAGAGTAGATTATGGAGGTGGACTGAACTGATGGTGGAAGGTGGGAGGCGGTTTCTGTTGGTCTATTTAGGAAGTTTGGCTTTTGGGAGAGGGAAGGAATAAATGGGTAAACTGGTTTCTTTTGAACAAAACGGCTGTGTGTCTAATGTTAAAACTTAAAACTGAAACGCACAGCTTAATAAAGGGAAATCAAAACAACACAGCCCGTGCAAATGAATTATCCGGAATCAGATTTTCAAATAAAGGAACTTTGTCTTCCTCGCGAGGCTTGCGCCTTTCACAGCACATTTGCGTCTAGAGGCCACCTCAGACCACCTCGACTTCAAGGCATACGCCTTTCATGACATTCGCTAAACTGAGCTGTGCCTAAGGCCAAATCACAGCCTCCTCACTCCAAGGCGTGCCTCCACGCGTGCCTAGCATGCCTTTGAAAATATTGTAAGGAAAAAGAAGTTTAAACTGTATGAAACTCACCGAATAATATTGCGGTATTTTCTGCAACATAATTACCATCCCATGGTGAAGTCGCACGAGGACTCTCTAGCATCTCAGCTAAGGTATAGTGGGAATTTGACGGTTCTCTAGTAGCAGGCTCAGTTACTACTGCGGTTGTATCATCCTGGTTGCTAGAAACCTTTTTGTATTTTTGTAAGCATTTGGGAATATCAACCGTAAGTGCACCTTCCATACTTCGGGAAATTTTATCTTGGGTGGCATTATTCATTTTCGATGCTTTTGTGTAGATGAACAAAGTAAGAATACCAAGAACTTGACGAGGTTTGACAGTAATCACTCAAGAAAAAATTCAATAATATGAAAACAAGCAACTAAGAAGAACAATCAATCACCCACTTTTATAGAACTCCTTGTGTGCTCACAAGCTTGCTTTGGCCTCTTTGTAAGCACTCTTACGTAGTTGTGATGGTATTGAGAAAACACGTCTTCTTGTCTAAAAACTTAAATATTTTATTTCCAAAGAGACTGAGTCCCTTGCAAAAGCATAGGGGAGTAAAAAAATGAAGAAGAAAGACATTTCCAAAGAGAATTGCACAACGCATCATATAGTCGTGGTAGGTACATATATATATATATATATATATATATATATATATAGTTAAATAACTAGTATCATCAAGCAACCAATGGAGTTGCTCCTTTGAGTGCGTACTTATCTGAGATAGTTACAAGTCGTCTGTTGTTTGATAAAAAAATCAAAAAAAAAGTCGTCCGTTGTTTTTAAATCTCCAACCCATGTTATGTATTCTAGGTAGGAAACTTGTCATAATCAATCCTAACATGATCGACCTTAATTATGTTGCTTTCAGTTAAGTCGACTTTGGTGGACAAAACCATATTTAATAGCTAGTATTTTATACAAAATACGCGTACAGAGTACTTTTTTATGAATATGATGAGCATCAAAATGGTCAATATTAGAAAGGTCATTCATTCAATTAATAAATTAATTATTTACAAAGTAGGAACTAAGGTATAAAATATCGATTTTTTTGGAAATATCGGTAGTCTAAAATACGGAAATTTCGATGGAAATATCGGGATATTATTGATATCAATAAAAATTGAATAAAACCACGAAGGAATTGTAAGAAAACTTGGAAATTTTTCTTGCAACTTTGGAGGAAGTTTATTTAGTCAGTTATCTATTACTTTATCACAAAAAAATTAGAAGGAAATGCATTGCATGATAGTTTAACTGATTTAAGTCGATTATATAGCAAGCTAATAAACACTGCGAATGTAGAAAATATGTAGTAATTAATGAAAGAAGATTAAACACAACATAATCATTTCTTATAATGATTTACTACAATATTTTACACTTTATACATTACATGGTAAAATACATGAGTAACTTAGTACCACATAGAGTTCCTATAAGGTTCAATTTTAAGTTATTTACACTAACACCTCCTAAGTTTTTTGACTTTTTCACAAAATTCCATGAGGGTTTTAGAAATTACAAGAACAACCCCCTGAGGTTTTAAAATATTGTTTTAACAAAACTCATTTCATCGATTTTTTTATCCCAAGATTGATGATTTTATACCCCAAAAAACAAAAATCTTCAAATGGCAAAGTTGGCATTTAAGATTAGATTGCATATACTTCATTGAGGTTAATTTTTTCATTTGCATATGTTTTTTTTTCAATGAAATCATCAATTTTTGGATAAACAATCAACAAAAATGGGTTTTTGAAACAAACTGAAACTTTTGGGGGTGTTCATGTAAATAACCTCTTCAAATTTTTCATTGTGTTCATCATCTCGATATTATCGATATTATAGTGATATTTTGGCCAAATGTTGTTGAAGTGTGATAGAAATTATCAAAGTCAATATTTTCTGATATTATCGTCAATATTATCGATACTTATATGACATGTGTATGGATATGTTCCAAAATATCCTAGACCCGAAAAAATGATAATATCCTCAATATTTCGTTGATATTATCAATATTTTTAGTCCTTGGTAGAAACACATTGAAGTGACTAATTACATGGTAGAAAAGAAACACGCTTTGCTAAAAATTTCGAAAGTAGCTTACCTGCCAAAAGATGTAATTGGGTTCACATATGCATTATCATTCAGACTATTCTAGATGAGAGACCTAGAATCTCAAATAATAAAATATATATTAGACAAAAGTATTCTATCAAACTTTGAGTCAACTAGGTTGGCACCTACATACTTATCGATTACTTGCACTTTACAACCTTAAGGTGTAAAACAAAACAAGAATAATAAGTTATTACAACTGATCTTCAATCTCCAATTACAATGGGTTTGTTTCTTTAAATATTTGTACATTTATAATAATTCTATACTATTATTAACATTTATTATTTATTTATTTATGGACGGGCTGGGTCAGGCTTATAAGGGCTTTTTTGGGCTAGGCCTAAGCGAGCTTAACTGGACTGGCTGGGCCGTGAGTCGGACGAAGGTTTCAAATGCTAAGTCCAAGCCTTACTCAACTTTAGAACAGGCCGAATTGAGTGGGCCCAACCATCAAATTGGACCAGACTTTAGCCCGTCGGACATCGGACTACCCATGATATATTTTAAAGGTTTTTGCGTTGGACAAGAAACAATTTGCTTTTCTTAAAGGTGACCCAAAAACCAATATGGACCCCATAATTCGATTATTTAAATGGGCAATTCCTTGTTCCCTGCTTGTTAAGAACCAAATTCTTATTTCTTATTAGAGAAGACTCGAGAGAGTGAAACCCAACCCGTTTTATTTCATACTACAAAGATAACAACTTGAGTAAAAAGAAAAAAAGATACTTTTTAATTAAATGCTCCATTTCAAACCAAAGACCAGTCCCCTAAATAATTTCATTATTTAAGTGGAGAATTTTAAACACTTGCGTAGAAGAGTTATTTCACCATATATAATGTTCTTTTTAGTCATTATACACAACTCACAACATTTTCACACAAAAATTTACCAAACAGTCAAAAACTAATTATTCTACCAACTTCACTTTTAACAAAAAGTTTACCAAACGCCAAACTGCTTTCTTTCATAGCTAATTTCTCTCATAGCAAATATGATAGCGATTACCGCACAAACAATGCCAAACTGGCCCTTAATTGGGAGGGAGCTTTCTAACAACGAAAAGCGCTTCTGATAATATTTGGCAGGAAAATATTAGAAATTCTTATGGGTAATAGAAGCACTTTTAGAGAAGCACCTCCTATGTGCTTTTTGAACATGAAATTTTCAACATTTTTATAATAAAAGTGATTTTACTAGAAGCGCACACAAGTGTTTCTAAAAAAAGAGTCCTACACGAGCCATAAAAAAAATATGAAAAAGGTAATTTGACAATTCAATGCAATGCCTTCGTTATAAGAAATATCAAAGCTCTTCATTTCAAATTATCCATGTCAGCATCATCCACATACACATCCATTAGACTTACTAGTCAATTATCACAACCTAAGGGGTACAAATCTTTAAATATTAGAAATGAATATGAGAAAATAATAATAACAATTGACATCTATGCTCCCTCTAGTTCAAAATGATGCATTCACACATGTGTCTCCAAGGTACCCAACATTCTGCTACATGTAAATAAGCATCAAATATCACCTGCCCCTTGTACAGACAATGGACTAAAATCCAAGTTGTCAACAGTACCACAAAAACGATAAATTACACAAATTTAGTTGTAAAAGGTTGAAAGTTCTTTTTGTGTGCACCTAAGACAGTTTATTTGTTTGAGCCCAAATTTTCACTTTTGCCAATTTATGGTCAAAATCGAGATTTAGAAGATATCCTGGAAAATTCCTTTTATGCATGCCCAAATAGAGGAAATCTAGGAAATTCTGAAGATTTTATCTTGAACTTTTTAGATAATTTTTATAGAAATTATTTTTGATTTACTTGAGACTCAAAGATAGTATTTTTAAGAAGGAATTGCAATTCATGCAATCCCAAATCTTGCCTAAACATCTTTTTTTTTTTTTTTTTGGTCTGATGCCTAAAAATCTTGTACTGCCGTCCATGCATAAATGCAAAAAGAGATGCGTTTGTGTTACTTCAAATACAAGGGAAGTAAGCATATATGGAAGGTACATACCACGTGTGAGGCAAGGTATTTGAGTGAATTGATTTAGCCAACTTGCGGGTTGTGTTCGGGGAAGTAAAGTGGAGCAAGACAACAAGAACATAGAAATAAACTGTATCCTACCACCATTACTTGGTGGAATACTTGGCTGGATTCAAGTTGCGCTCCAAGGATGATTATCTATAACTACCTTTTCTCTTTATTTTCATGTATGGTGGTTTGTGTTGCACATCAATCTTTTGAGCCTCAAGATCCTTTAAAAAGTTTGGTCTTTAGACTCTAGAATTTGATTAAAGTCTTATGTTGCCTATCAAATGAATTTTGATAAACTAGATGTCTAAATAAACCTTGTTTTTTGAGAAACTATACTATTTCCTGTGGGAACACATAGTTTTGCAACCAATCCTAAGGCGCCACGTGGACAATGAGAATATTCATTAGGTCAACAATTGTGCTCCATTTAATTGGCCAATTGTTCAGATTTAAAATCAGGATATTACCATGAATTAGGGATTTGATGTTCATAAATCTCACTGATTGATTCAACCTCTCCATTTAAGAGAGCATAATTCCCTTCCATTTAAATTATTAAAATATATTACAATTATGAAATTACAATTTTGCCCTCAAGGATAGGGTATTTTGGCCACTTTTTAATCCGCAGGATTTTGGCGAAGTTAATGGCACCATGAAGTAGATCATGTCGAGATGAGTCTGTAGACACATAATGGGCTCAAATCGGAGTTGTAATGAAAAAGTTACGAACTATGGAAACCTAGTGGCATAACCGTAAATATTTCAAATGGCTTTTAAAAATCTGATTTCCTTTCTTCTCTCTCTCTCTCTCTCCTCTCTCTCTCTCTCTCTTTCTCCCTGAGCTCTCCCTTCCTCATGACAACCCAACCCCCCCCCCCCCCTCCCCCAAAAAAACTGTTCATCCAAATCCTCTCTGCATCCCACCCCATCTCCGATGCCGACAACCACCACTGTCACCGTAAAAAGGCAAAATCCGACCGGTTTTTACCCAAAAGTTCAATCACTTATTCCGGCGACTCCAGCCACCAATTTCTTTGATCTAGGTATGCTTTTTCATCCTCTCAATGTGTTTTAGCTGATGATTGAGTTGATTAGGATCAATTTCTGCGTTTTGGAACTCGATTTATCACTTAAGTTTGGCAGGTTTTCTGCACGTGTTTTCGGCAAGTCCGGTCACTTTTGGCTGTGGTCCAAGAACAAAGTTACTCCACTCATTGTCCTGATCATGCAGGTATAGATTTTAACCGGTGGTTTAGAGATTTTCTGATTGTTGGAATTTACTCTGGGCACCAATGTGGCACTGTTTGGGTAACCCTTTGGGTCCTAAAATGATCCCCATGTCATCCCGAGCACGATAGTATACTCAGATTTGAATTTGGTTAGCGTTTGACCATCGATCGGATTATGCATATTAGGCGTCATCGGATTCGATATGTTCGGACGTTGGATCGACTCCAATTTGAAATATGATGATCTAGGCAATCTAGGATCGTGTATGCATTCGTGAATCGTGAATAAGAGTCCTAGATGCTTCAATTCAATGATTCAAAGATTAGGTCGGAAGACCATCCGATCATGCGATAGCGCGCGATCCAAACCGTTCAATTTGAACCAAACTTGAAGGACATGTATAATAAACCTTATTGAACCCATAGGAACTTTCGGATTGGAAATCGGAGGTTGTGGGCCCAGTGGGTTCAATTGAGCAAATTTGGAAAGTTTTGACCACTCGATTGACCGAGCGTCTTCTGTGGCTTTTCCACCATTTTGAACACGTGTAGTTGGACTTTAGGAACATCTCGTCCGTACACACACTTGTATCCCGGGAAGTTAGAAAAATTATTTTAAAGTTCTCGTTCGAAGTGCCTTAATGTAATATCGTCCTCATGTTTTTAAATAGGTACTTCGGCTACTCGTTACTTAGCTGACAGGACTCTCTCAAGGTCAAGCAGCGTGGACTACTTGTGATTGGACTTTGTTTTCAAATAATAAGCATTATTTTATGACATAAAACTATGCATATTGATTTATTATATAATTAAAAGTTGAAACTTGTTATTTTTGTAAAGTAATTGCAATATATTTGGGTTTTGGCATATTGCGAGTATCTTGAGTTGATATATATTATTTTCGAGAATTTCTATCTATGCTTGGTATGTGTGGGGTACATGGGTGTTGGTAATGAGATTATGGAAAGAGAGTGGATTATAGTTTATGTCAGTTTGAAGTGCTATAAGCACTACCGTATGTACCTCTCCGGATTTGGAAATTATGGATTGAAAATTGGGAACTATAGATATTTGGATATGTTGAACCCGAGCACCCTTGACGGGGTGCTTCGTAGACCCTTAGCGGGGTTAGTCTGTGCGTGTTAGGACTTGGTCATAGGCGCACGAGTAGTATAAGAATTTTGCTATGTGTGCTAGTGAGCTTAGTCCCAGTTGGACGGCTCGTTCCTTAGCCACATGGTAAATTGAGGATTCTTCCATGTGGTCTAGTCAAACAATCCCCCGGTTGGATTGTTTCCCCAATACAAACTTGGTAGTGGTCATGCTTATATATATAGATATATATATATATATGGGGGCGGATCCGTGGCACCATATTTTTTACACAAGTTTTGACACAATTTTTGGGCCATTAGATTACTCTACTTTTAATGGTTGAGATTAAACCTAACATGACAAAATAATATTTTTTTTTATTTAATTAATATTTATACATTGAGATTAAAATTCTAATATTAATTAAGAATTCATTCTCTCTCATCTCATTAATTATTAATTCATTCATTCTCTCTCTTTCTTCTACAGATAACTGACGCCTCCTCTGCCTTTGCTTCTTCTTTCTCACTCTCTCGTCCCTCTCATCCCCAAAGCCACCCTCACCACCACCACCACTCCAACCCCTATCCTACCTAAACCACAAATCACAGGGACTCTCTCACCCCTCCTCTCCGGCAACTCCATCGCACAACCTAGGGAAACTAATAGGAATAGTGTTGTATGAATAAAAGATGCCTTTCCTTGAGGGAATGATGTTGTATAAGTGATACTAGTTGCCTGTATATACTTGTAAGCCCTTGTATTTTTTTTATTTGGATTTTAATAAAAACCACTCTCCAATACACAAGAGATGAATGTTTGTTAAAAAAAAACTGTAATTTGATGTATTCATAAGCGTGGTTCCATTTACATTCTCAGTCCCCTGATGTTTCCAGGTACCTATCCAAACGCAGCTGCTCCTTGTTTCCAGTACCTCATGACTTATAATCTAAATTACAGGGTCAGCAAAAGATGAGAGAAACCTGTAGTATCCCGGCATGAAAAAATGTCCAGACCCAGTCAAGAAGCAGAGGAATTCCAAACTGAAACACAACAAATTAGACTCGATGGATAAAATATAGAAAAACGAAGACAGGATTCTTAGCCCTTTTTTTGTTGTTGTCAAGTATTTTATTTTTATAGCCACAACTTACAGACTAAAACTAAACCAGAGAAGGTAGATGCCCTTCAACATCACAACCAACCATAAAAAAATAAGGTTCATGTCACAACTCATAAACCCAAAAAAGAACAAGTGGCATCCTCTGACCTCCTTGATTAAAAATACAAACACATTAATAATAAAACCCACCAAATATTACTCTCTCCACCGATTCTTCTGCAATCTCTCTCTCTCTCTTCCTATACTTTGTTTTTCTGATCATTCTTTCTATCTCCATTTTGATCAGGTTCTGTGTGGGGGGTTTTTTCCTTTTCGTCATTGTCCAACCATCAGCCGTTTCCTGGCCACCTCCAATGGAAAGCTGATTGTGCATAGCTTCATTCAACATATCTTCTAAATCATCTATGTAAAGAGAGAGAGAGAGAGAGAGAGAGAGAGAGGTGTGCGTGAGAAAGAAGATAGATTACCAAGAAAGAAAGAGAATGAATGAATTAAAGATAATTAATGAGATGAGGGAGAATGAACTCTTAATTAATATCAGAATTTTAATCTCAATGTATAAATATTAATTAAAGAGAAAAATATTATTTTGCCATGTTAGGTTTAATCTCAACTATTAAAAGTATAGTAATCTAATGACCCAAAAATTGTGTCAAAAATATGGTGCCACGGATCCGCCCCCTATATATATATATATATATATATATATATATGTGTGTGTGTGTGTGTGTGTACTTATCCTTTCATTCTTATTTGTCAGTGAGGATACTTCCTCGCTCGCCGTGCCAATGGGCACATATTTCGAGAGAATAGTTGGGAAAGGTTTTGGAAAGGGATTGATGATATTATACTATTATATATGAAATATGGATTTCACATTGGTTTGACTTAACTATATAAATATATGAATAGATACGTCAATTTCGAATGCATATCGTTTTCTAAACGGTGGGGGTTATATTATGTTGTTTTCAAATGTGAAATAAACTTTGTTTTTGTCCACTCACACTTTTCTGTTTTGCGCCCCCTAGGCACTAGATAGATTCGAACCGAGTGGCCGAGCCGAGATCCTAACTTCCGAGCTCAATCTCTTGTAGGATGACTTGTATTTGTTTTATTTCCACTGAACTTTATGTTCCTGTTAGTAAACTGAAACTCTTTAGATTGCTTTGATGTCGCCCATGCTAGGGTTGATTGTAAGGCTGGAGGCCATTGATGTTAAGTGCATGATATTATCTTGTGCATGTTGCCGGTTGAGACTTATAACTATCTTTTTAACAAGTTGAAAATTTTGGGAATGTTCATTTTTTAGGGGAGACTCTGCCGAATTTTCGGCAAAAAGTCTCGGTATGATGTTCGAAATACTACAGGATTTGTCCCGGATTCCGAGGAATTCGGGGCGGGTCTTGTCATATAGCCACCCGGTTCTCTCATACCATAGAGAAATTCCGACCTTTTATGTTATTTTCTTGTCTTTCTCAAGATCATCTAACTTATTTAGGCATCGGATGGCCTTTGGCCAACACCCCCTGGGTGTGGTCTATTTACTCCAACCTTTTTCGCAGGGATCGAGGAAGAAGAGAGAGAAGGAAACTTGAAGGGTGAAGAATCTCTTGCGAATATTCTCTTGTGAGAATTTTGCTCAAACATTTTGTTGCTTTCATTGAGAGCATCGAGGTATTCTCAACACGTTGATCTCGAATCAAAGGAATATGTTTCCTCTTATTCATCACTCAACCGAAGCCTTCCAAACAACCATGGTAGGAATCAAGCCCACGAGAAGCAAGACCGTCGTGATGACTCAATTCACTACAAATCCAAACCACCACGACGGCAAGACATCGAACCAACTGCCGCAATCCATCACCTAAGTCCCAGCTCCACACGCTACAATCGTGGTTGCCATCACAGTTCCAACCGGCATTGCTCCTCCTCTTGGCCTTGTAGGCGAAAACACTGTGCCGCAACTTTCCATCACGCCTTCTCACGGCCAGTTTCAGCCACCTCCATGGCGCCACCGTGATTCACGGCACAACCACCAGTCATGGTCATCTTGGCCCTACCACCACCTACAGCTCGGTTGTGGAGCAAATACATTTATTCCCTCTTTTGACGCCACGCTTGGAGTATGCTCATGCATACAGCTCCAACAAAACCTTAGCCCCCATGCAACTGGGCTCCACACAATTCTCTCCTTCTAATCCACGTAGTCAAGTATACCTCAGTCTTAGAGTTGACTAGTTGACTCAAAGATTAGAAGACCAAAACAACTTAGATGGACAGCTCCTCAAACAAATTAACTTGGTCTGAGACCTTTGCCTTCTATCCTAAGGCGAAGAGATAAATATGGACAAACGCATTAGCATGTAAGGAGAAGGACCAGAACATGATGTTCAGGATCCAGGTATGTCGCAAGCATCCGCTAGCCCATGCAAAAGTAGATCGAGTCTTTGTTTGATGCTAGGTCTTAAGACCAATATGCATGAGAGGTTGGGTCCACGATCCGATGTACACGCTCATATGGGCTAACGAGGAAGTGTTCACTCAAGGCTCGGCCCACAAGAAGATCAACCTCATGGCCCTCCACATGGAAAGCGTGAAGGACAATGTTCATCAGCCTGCGCCAGTAGAGCAAATTCAAGGCCACGTGCCGCGGAAAACTCTTCACAAGCTTAGTCAACAAGGAAGTTGATCAGAGACGCCCAAGTCATGGGAGACACTGTGAATGACCGACTCTAAGATCTCAAGGTTGGAGGAGACTTGGAGGATGCCCTACGCAAGAAGGCGCCACGGGGACAAGAAGAATATTCCTTAGGTTAACAAATTTGCTCCATGTAATTGACCAATTGTTTAGACTTAAATAGGGATATTACCGTGAATTACGGATTTGATTTTTCATTAAATGTCCCTGATTGATCCAACCTCTTCATTTAAGGGAGAAAATAATTCCCTTCTATATGGGATTTATTTTTTAGAGAATACATGGCTACTTAACACATATGAGGTAATTCAAAACTCTACTCAAAACTCTAGCCGAATTTCCTCTCTCTCTCTCTCTCTCTCTCTCTCTCTCTCTCTCATGCCACTCTCTTGCCTCTCTCCTTCACGGCTCTGGCCACCTTTACACAAGGCTCAGACCACCCGGTTCTCTCATATCATAGAGAAAACTCTGACTTCCTCTTTTATTTTCGTATCTTTCTCAAGATCATCTAACTGACTTAGGCATCAGATGGCCTTTGGCTAGCACCCCCCGAATGTGTACAGACAATTAATTCTAGAGGTACAAATGCATTTGATAGAATCATTCACACCCAATTTCAAGGCCACCCCTCCTCCTCCTCCAAGGAAACAGACAAACCCCATTTGAATGAGTCATTCGCCATCGTAGGAGCACTTGAAGCCAATCTTGGTGGCCTCACAAAGACAACTAGCAATTTCAGGGCCTTCTATATTCCCAATATAAATAAAAAGACAGTTGGATCCTTTTGATGGAGAAATGGAAGGCTAGAGACATGAGGAAGTACTGAAGGAACGAGAGGCTATAGTCCGAGGGACGCTAGGGTTAATTTTAATTTTATGTAATTTTATTGTTTTAATTTTTCAAAATTATTGATTTGTGAAATAAATAATAAAATATAATTCACATGGTAGAGTTCATTAATTGACATGCATGACCACATCAACTGCCATATAAGGTGGTCGGCTAATGTGGTAAATCTTGTTTGTCTAAATAGCATACTCTACTTATATTAGATAGTTGGAAGCCATGTGTTGTTTTTAAATCTTCAATGCATGGCTGCTGGCACGTCATGTAGAGCTTCTAGCTACATTGATTCAACTTGTCTAAAAACTTGTTATGTCCAAATTCAACCTAAATTAATATATTAAAACAAATTTATCCTGCAAGCGCACAGATCAATGGTTTGTATAGATATGCAAGCACAGGGTCTTTCCTACAAGGATTGGGTAAAATTTCAATTAATCTAACATAAAAGAAACTGAAACAAAGGTGGAAGGTAGAGAGTGGCCGGTCTCTATTCCGTCTTCAGTCAAAGGGTGTAATCTAATTTTTCTATGCTTATTTGTTGTGATCCAATTTCTATGTCTAGCTAGGGCTCTTGGCAAGGCTAGGGGGATGCCTTAGTTTAATTATTTGTGTTAATGAATGTTGAGTTTTTGATCTAATGAGTTGTGTTGATATCTTTGTAATCTCTACTTAAATTTATTCCAAGTGTTGAATTCTTTTGATTGGCCATCTTTAGGGTTTGCATCTAGGGGATAAGATGGGATACATGTAGACCTAATAAGTTGCATATTTTTCAAAGTTTCTTGGGATTATAAATTGTGAAGAACTTGATGCTCTAATAAGATTAAGACTTCATATGATTCCTTGTTTCCATAAAACTTAATGAATCCCATGTATTTAACCTATGCCATAATACCTTTTCGTCCAAAAAAATAAAAACCTATGCCATAATACGGATAGATTACATAGTGAGATAACGACCTATGCCATAATATGTATAGTAATCATACCTTAAGGAAACTGGGCTTAAGTGCGCTAAACCGATTTAGGTACGGAATCTTTATCAATTCACTCATTGGATTATTCACTTGCCTCAATAACATGAGTAAGAAGACTAATGGTTGAATGTAAAAGCCTTGGCATTTCATCATATTGTTAACAAACTTTTTCAAATCCTTCTTTTTATATTTCCTTTAATTTCCTTGTTTGCTGTTCTTTGTTTTCTTAAACCAAAGTCTACTTTTGCCAACTCACTTTTCAAAACTTCCACTGTCGTGTATCATCTCTCTATCTTCCACCTTTGTTTCCATTTCTTTGATGTTCGATTAATTGGAATTTTACTCAATCCTTGTGGGAATGATCCTGTGCTTGCATATTTATACTAACCAATGATTTGTGCGCTTGCAGGATAAATTTGTTGAATTCAATCTATTAATTTAGATTGAATTTGGACATAACAAGTTTTTGGTTATCTATTAATTTAGATTGAATTTAGATTGACTATTTTCAAAGCACAGCATAAGCAACTTTTTTAAAAATTGACATCAATCTCAAACTGTGCCTAATGATCCTAAAGGTTTACAAATTACATGGCTATAGATAAAATCATTTAATATAAGGCAAAAAGTTGTTTTTGGTCCCTGTAGGTTGCCACTTTTGCCACTTTTACCACTTTGGTCCCTGTCGTTTCAATTTGATATCATTGTAGTTTTCAATTTAAGCAATTCAAGGACAAATTCTAATTTATGTCTGTTGAGGCCCAAAAAATCCAAGGTTGGGCCCAATTGAAATCCCAGCCCACTACGACACTTTATTAAGGAACGACTCGATTTGGAGCACGCAAAAGTTCATCACACACACTTGCACGAGCCACAGTCCACGTGTCATGCCAAATAAATAATCTGTCATGCTAAATAAAACCAAGATGAGCCTATAAAATGCCATAGCTCTACGAGCCCATGCTAATTATCCCGTCAAGCATTATATCCCTTTTCAAAGGCGATAAATTTGAGCACGCCAATCGACATGCCATGCCAAGCGGAAGATCATTATTTTATACCTAGCCATGCTACAAGCTTAAGTGGACCCAAGCCACGCAAATGCTCGGGGCTTGCTGAGTGGGTTGTGGTATGAATGGTAACAAGCTTTCATAAGGCCCATTGATGAGCCGAGAAATGGAATTTTTGGGTTTCTTGGGAACCCAAAACTCAAGCTCATTTCTTGAGCCCAAATATGTGGGTACCATAAAAGAGAGAGAAAAGGAAGCCCAATACTCTAGAAAAATTAGCCCTTCACCTTAGTAAAATAGCCCATCACTTTAGCAAATTAGCCCATCCCCTTAATGGGCTAACCCATCACCTTAGAGAGGCCCAAGTAACCAAGGAAATATCTGCCATCTCCAGCACTTAGCTGGAAACAAAAACAACGACAAAACCAAAGCTACCCATGTGAGTGAACTGCTGGGAGCCTCCAGCACATGGCCAAAGACAAATCCCAACACAAGCCATCCAAAAACCAAGGATACTTGAGCAAAACACCCTTCAGACTAGCGCCCTTACCAATTTCTTTCTCCCACCAGGTCTGGCCATAAAAGGGGGAAGGAAAGAAGGTGAGATGATAACCAAAAATGGTGTTCACCACTAAAGCAGCTGCGGGAAAAGCCTTAGAGCTCTCAAAAACCTTGTCTTTATATGTTTGGACAGAAAAGGGTTTCACAAAAGGGGGTGAGTCGAAGGAAGTGAAGGAAAGGAAAGGGAAGACTTAGGAAAATGGGAGAGAAACCATTAGGGTTTCTTGGGAAAGGAAGGCTTCCAGCGGCTATAAAAGGAGCGATCTTCTACCATCAAAACCAACCCACATTTGGAGAGCAAGCTTCCTCTCTCACCTACAAAACCCTGCAATTTCGTGTCCTATTCCTCCATTTCCTCCCATTTTCGCTCATGTTAGACTGTTCCAAAGTTTGACAGAGCTCTCGCCGAGCTGCTGGAAACTACTCAACACACCCACCCTTCCTTCCTCTTTCTCTCTTCTTCAACAAATCCTTCCAAAATACCTTCCCCCTTTCCTTAGAACCCCTGTTACTCATAGGAACTCACAGCTCTCTCTCTTTTTAATGCTAAACTCATGATTGCTTGCTCCCATGCCACAAGCCTCTCATGTCAAGCTAGAACATTTATCTGTAATTTGTTGTGTTTCATTGGTGAAGGTAACCAAAAAGTTTCCTAAGGCGTCATCACCCTTTCGAGACATCTTTGGGGCTTAATCTTCGAACTCAGACATAAAGGGGACACTTGCATCAGATTGCTCTTTACAGCAGCCCAGCCTACTTGTTGCCGGAAGAAAAAAGCCCCTACAATGTCAAAATAGACTAACTGTCATTTAGGATTTAGGGGTCATATTTGATCCTAAACTGTCGTTAGTTGCTGAAGGACATTCAGTCCAAAAACAAAAATAACCAAAACCCCAAAAAAATCATAACAAGAATTAAAATAACAAATTTTTTTTTAAAAAAGTAATTAAAAATTATTTTTAAAAACCCAATCACCGGAAACCCACCCGCCACTATCATCATTCCACACCCCATCTCAACCCAACCCCCTCAACCTCCCCCATCCCATGCCTTAGCACATCCACCCCAACAGTCCCCCTACACCCCCTTTGCAAACCCTCTCTCTCTCTCTCTCTCTCTCTCTCTCTCTCTCTGTACACATAACCCAGATCTGTATTTGGGGTTGTTTTGTTGGGCAGGGGTCATATTTGAATCAGGTTGGCTTAAATGCGATTTGAACCTTAGGTCTTGGCCAACTTGGTAGAGATAATCACGATTGAAGAGTTTCCAAGCAACCCAAAGATCGAAGCAATCAAGCTCATCAGTTTTTCCAGCAACCAAATAATTGACGATTCTTTTCTAGTCTCATTAGCCATGTGCCAATTCAGAGGATTAAGAACTCTATAAATAGAAGGAGACGTTATCAGTGCAAGACACAACTCAAATAAACTTTTCTTCTCAGAAAAAGACTTCAAACTCGAGCAACCCTTGATATATTTTGAACTCAAACAGCTCTCTTGTACCAAGATAACCAGTTGACTCCTGATTGTTATCCTATTAAGTTTATTGCTCTGCAACACTTAGTATCTATTCCTAGTTGCTAGGCCTTGCTTACTTACTTGCACCAGTAATTTAAATTGTATTTTATTTACTGTCATTTACTTTCAAGTTGTAATTGCAATGAACTGAATGGAGAAATCTTCACATTAAATTTGTTACTTGATGTTTAATATTTTAAAGCTATAGTTGTAATGAACTGCATAGAGAAATCTTTAGTTTAACACAGTTTTTTTGTTGTGACTTAACATGATAATGAGTTGAATGGAGAAATCTACGATTCAGTATCATGTTTTTCATTTAATTTCCAATTCAGCATACTTATTAGCATTTTGTACCTGTTTTTACCTTCATTGAACTGGAATAAGCCAGAAATGGTTAAGTATCTCAGACCAATTGAGAATTGCCTATCCCGATAAAGGCAACTCTAGGCCGATCGAGGGTCAATCTCAAGGTTTGATTTAGAACTGCAAAGTAGAATTATAAAGTCCTTAATCATTCCATAAAGAACTAAGCTGAGCCAATTCCTCGTTCAGATCACAATGGCTTGATTAGAAATCAGATTAATATGCTAATACCCAAAGAACACATATTTAAATCAACTGATCTTTTTTCTATTGGGCTGAGCCAAGTTGCAATAGTAGCACGCCTGCGAAAAGAACACACTAAATCATTTTGAAGCCTCTCAGTTGGGCCTTAAGCTAAACCCACTCACAAAGATCTGATTCAAAAGAAAAGAGGCTAGAACACTCTTTAGTGTGCCTGGTCACACACACCTCTCTTCTCTGGGGTGAACAAGCGCAAAAGATTACATTACAAATACTTAGTTGCAACAATAAACTTGAAACTTCTTTTTGGTGCTAGCCCGTTAAGCTAGGATCAAACGTAATTGATGATATCCAGATTCTCCTTTGCTGCTTGTGATAATTATGAACAACAAGAAATGAGATAGGTTAAATATTGCTTATAACATCCGTCCAAAAAAATATATATTTTTCATAACAAAAATTATGGGTTAATTAGAAGGAAAAACAAAAACAATACCTCCTCACTAAGAACAGCATGTTAATACCAATGTGAAACATGAAACCACATAACTCTGTGAGTCCTTCGGGGAACGTTACAATAAACGAAGCTCTTCTTCCAGTCCATGATATGTTAAGATACCTTCTTATGTATTAATACTCATTCAAAATATTTTTGTTGTTACTTGGGCAAATGTTTCCCGAAGTGAATGCTTGTGTTTCTTGAGTAATCAAGTACTCCCAGGGCATTACTTTGATAACCAGCTTTCATATAGCCTTTTTCCTTTTTATAACAATTATAAACGGACTGTTAAAGCTTTAGCATACTTGGAATGTTTAATCCTTATTTCAATGTGAGTACACTCTTTTTGTTGTACATATCCCTCCAAGCATTCCCTTTCACATGTTGAGTTTCAGCAAGGCCTTAATATGGAAATAGTATCTCTCATTAGATAGCATGAGTGGATGGTACCATAAATCCTCAAAAGGCAACCCCTACAAATAAAATAAAATCATTCCATAAAATAAAGGAGGGAAAAGTTCGTTAAATAGTTCCCTTACTCTTTTTTCGCCAACCATGAGATAAAAGTGTCTCATCTCCACTCTTGTGCCATTATCCTCCCCAAGCTTTCCTGAAACCCAAGCTTTGAATACCTTCCTATAGGTTGGCATTGGCAAGAGGCTTGTATTAATCGGATTTGGAATTCTAGAGAAGCCGATCTATTTTTTTTTTTTTTGTCTAAATCACGAGGTGGTCCTGGATGGGCCCCAACGATGGGTGACACCTTTAAGCCTTAACCACAACTCAGACTAATCTCCGCTCACACTGGATCAGCCCGTAAGGGGTAAAGTACTGGCCAAAGTGGTGACTCCATACGAGAGCAGAGATCAAACCCCTGACCTCTCTTAAGGAATGAGAGTGCCGAACCACTCACACCAACTACCTTGGTTGAGAAGCCGATCTTGTTTGACCATTAACGATGCATATTGCATTAAGTTTCACATTGTGTGTAATTGTTTCACCAATTCAAAGAAGGTGATCAATGACATCCTATGGAAAAAAAATAGAAATATGAGGAAAAAAAATTAAATTATTAAAAAACTAACCGAATAATTCTCAGTACTTATACACAACACAACAACAACGGTCCTACGTTTTGGAAGCCCTATGTGAACAACCTAAATGTATATGATGTGACCTTTTTATATGTATATTTATGGACCTTTTTTTGGGTATGTTAAAATATTATATGAACTCAAATTCACAAATGTAACATAAAAGAAACAAACAATATGTAATTTACACTACAACTTATAAAATGCATCAAAAGATAAATTAATATCCCTTTATCTTGCATTTTCGATGCAAAAGTAACACTTAACTTACACAATATTTATATAATATAATTTTTTTAAAATAACATAGGTATGTATATATGGGGGTTTATCAAAATTAGGGGCAACTAGGCGGACACCTTGCCTGCTTGTGCCTAGGCCTCCCTTGCAGCACAATCATCTTTCCAAGCAAAAGTCACATCAAGACTCTCTAATGTGTTAGGTAAGGTACCATCGGAATATGATGATTTTCTAATAGTAGGTGCAGTCACTACTATGGTTGCACCATTGTGGTTGCTAGCAAGGTATTAAATATCGATAATATCCCCGATATTATCTCGATAATATCTGATTTTGGGGGTCCGATATTTTAACAACTAACCATAGTGTTATCGTCAATATATCGATATTATCCCGATAATATCGGGAAGATATTTTCAACATTTTTATGAATGATTGGGCAATATATCGAGATATTATCGATAATATCCCGACAATATCCCGATACGAAACCCAAAAATATTTATATACATGGTATTTGTGAAAACCATTTTACTCCTTCAACACCTTAACCACCATATCACTTATGTTTTTGTGAAAATACTAAAATATTTATATATATACATGGTTTTGTTTTGAATTCTTTTTGCAAGAAACAAATTTTCACATGAGATCAGTAGTACTAGTAACTATGGTTATACTCATAACCAACCATTTTCCTACCCCTTCATATCCCATTCCTGTTGGGATGGAATTAAGCGACTCATGGAAAGAATCCGAGACTCAATCTTCAAATGATTTTGCTTATGGACAACGTCAACCAATCTCGGATCCATATGGGTGGCATGTTGACAATTACATGCAAAACTATTTTGGGGATTTATCATTTGATGACTACTCTTCAAAATATACTTACTCTACACATAGAGGATGATGAAGATAGTGAAAATTTTGACCTCATAGGAACTCTATTGGTACTAAGTTACTATGTATCTTACCATGCAATGTATAAAGTGTAAAATATTGTAGTAATCATTATATATAAATGATATTGGATGTTTAATCTTCTTCATTAATTACTACATATTTCTACACTTACGGTATTTGCCAGCACGCTATATAATCAACTTAAATCAGTTAAATCCATATGCAATGCATTTCCTTCCAATTTTTTGTGATAAAACTAATAGATAATTGACTAAATAAACCATTCTGCAAAGTTCAATAAAATTTCTAAGTTTTTTTTACAATTTCGTGGTTTTTATTCAATTTTTTCCGATACCGATAATATCCCGATATTTCCTGCAATATTTCCGTGTTTTTTGACTTCCGATATTTCCGATACCTCCGATATTTAAGACCTTGATTGCTAGTAAGGTCTAAAATATCGATAGTTTCATAAATATCGGTAGTCCAAAAGCACAAAAATTTGGATGGAAATATCGGGATATTATCGATACCGATAAAAATTGAATAAAAACCACGGAACTTGTAAGAAAAACTTGGAAGTTTTTCTTGAAACTTTGGAGGATGTTGATTTAGTCAATTATCTATTCCTTATCACAAAAATTGGGTGGAAACACATTGCATGATGGGTTTAACTGATTTAAGCTGATTATATAGCGAGCTGACAAACACTACGAGTGTAGAAAATATATAGCAACTAATGAAATAAGATTAAACACACCATAATGATCTATTTATAATGATTTACTACAATATTTCACACTTTATACATTGCACGGTGTTGAGGCCCAAAAATCCAAGGTTGGGCCCAATTGAAATCCCAGCCCAGTACAACACTTTATTAAGGAAAGACCCGATTTGGAGCACGCAAAAGTTCGTCACACACACTCGCACGGGCCACAGTCCACGTGCCATGCCAAATAAATAATCTATCATGCTAAATAAAAACCAAGATGAGCCTATAAAATGTCATAGCTCTACGAGCCCATGCTAATTATCCCGTCAAGCATTATATCCCTTTTCAAAGGCGATAAAATTCGAGCACGCCAGTCAACATGCCATGCCAAGCGGAAGATCATTATTTTATACCTAGCCACGCTACAAGCTTAAGTGGGCCCAAGCCACGCAAATGCCCGGGACTTGCTGAGTGGGTTGTGGTATGGATGGTAACAAGTTTTCATAAGGCCCATTGATGAGCGAGAAATGGAAGTTTTGGGTTTCTTGGGAGCCCAAAACTCAAACCCATTTCTTGAGCCCAAATATGTGGGTAAGCATAAAAGAGAGAGAAAAGGAAGCCTAATCTCTAAAAAAATTAGCACTTCACCTTAATAAAATAGCCCATCACTTTAGGAAATTAGCCCATCCCTTTAATGGGCTAACCCATCACCTTAGAGAGGCCCAAGTAACTAAGGAAAATATCTGCCATCTCTCCAGCACTTAGCTGGAAACAAAAACAACGACAAAACCAAAGCTACCCATGTGAGTGGGCTGCTGGGAGCCTCCAGCACATGGCCAAAGACAAATCCCAACACAAGCCATCCAAAAAACAAAGGATACTTGAGCAAAACACCCTTCAGACCAGCGCCCTTACCAATTTCTTTCTCCCACCAGGTCTGGCCATAAAAGAAGGAAGGAAAGAAGGTGAGGTGATAACCAAAAATGGTGTTCACCACTAAAGCAGCTGCGGGAAAAGCCTTAGAGCTCCCAAAAACCTTGTCTTTGTGTGTTTGGACAGAAAAGGGTTTTCACCAAAATGGGGGTGAGTCGATGGAAGTGAAGGGAAAGGAAAGGGGAGACTAGCAAAATGGGGGAGAAAACCATTAGGGTTTCTTGGGAAAGGAAGGCTTCAAGTGGCTATAAAAGGAGCCATCTTCTACCCATCAAAACCAACCACCATTTGGAGAGCAAGCTTTCTCTCTCACCTACAAACCCTGCAATTTCATGCCATATTCCTCCATTTCCACCCATTTTCGATCCTGTTAGACTGTTCCAAAGTTTGACAGAGCTCTCGTCGAGCTGCCAGAAGCTGCTCAACACACCCACTTCCTTCCTCTTTCTCTCTTTCTTCAACAAATCCTTCCAAAATACCTTCCCTCTTCCTTAGAACCCCCTGTTACTCATAGGAACTCACAGCTCTCTCTCTCTCTCTCTCTCTCTCTCTCTCTTTAATGCTAACTCATGATTGCTTTGCTCCCATGCCACAAGCCTCTCATGCCAAGCTAGAAAATTTATCTGTAATTTGTTGTTGTTTCCATTGGTGAAGGTAGCCAAAGAGTTTCCTAAGGCATCATCACCCCTTTCGAGACATCTTTGGGGCTTAATCTTCGAACTCAGACACAAAGGGGACACTTGCATTAGATTGCTCTTTACAGCAGCCCCACCTGTCAAAATTTCGGCAGTATATACCTTGTTTTTAAGGCTAGCCGACCTGTCAGAAAGATTTCAAGAAGTTCACAAGAGAAAATTCTCCCAACCAAGCAATATATATATAAGATGAACGGATTACAACATGCCTCAAGCATTCAGAATTCCAGCAGTTCAATTAGTACATTACAAAGTCATATCGACATAGTCGTTTAGATTATATGAAAAGTAACAGCCATCGCAAAAAAAAAGTTACACATGTGAAGATTAGAACATCCTATGGTATATGGAGCTGTGCGCCGAGCCAACTGACCCAGAGCCAAAGAAAACCTGCGAAATAAAAGGAGGCAGCACTGCTAGAAGATGCAAGGCAGTACCGACAGCTATGCCAGATGTTCCGAGAAGAGAAGGAGTACGAGGTAGCACTGCTAGAAGGTGTAGGGCATGCCGGCAGCTATGCTCCGAGAAGAGAAGTAGGAGGCAGCACTGCTGGAAGGTGTAGGGCATGCCGGCAGCTATGTTCCGAGAAGAGGAGAAGTAGGAGGCAGCATTGCTGGAAGGTGGAGGGCAGTGTCTGCACCTACATCAGATGTCCCAAGAACATGGGGGCTAGGGGAATCATGTTGCCAAGCGCTATTGCCAAAGCCAAGGGAAACACACGCACATGCAGACAATCTTAGGAAAATTCACAGAGGAGGAATTTCCCGAGCCATAATGATACAAACGCAGCATGACGACATGGCTCACGCCTATTGACATCCCCAAAATGCTGTATCTAGTTGCAAAACTGCAGAGAAGTTCTCGGAGCAGTCGGGGCACCCTTCCGTAAAACCTCAAGCTTCCTTTCGTCCTCCGGAGTTAGTGTGATATGGAAGGGATCCAATCTGCCGCAAATTGGGAGGTGGAAAATGTTGGCAACGTCCTCAAGTGTAGGGGTAAACTCTCCCCATAAGCAAATGAAAGTGTGTTTCGGTGCTCCATCGCCTGACCACATGACGAAGTGTCTTGGCTTCAATATGAATGTCACATGCCTTAGAAAACAAAATTGCATCCAGCACCCCAGTCCGGCGTAAGATGTCGCAAGTAGAAGGGTCCCCCAATTCACGGTCAACCCACTCTAACCAACCCTTGCTGATGCCGCACAGATACTAAAAAAATATGGGGACTGCCGGAAACAAACCCTTCCTATGCAGCACCTGATATAGACGCAGGATAAATCACTAAAGCAGTTTCCGGCATTGGCTCTTCGCCTACTGCAACATCTTCACAATCATTCTTGAGCAATGGAAGGGGCCTTCCCCTCTTCAATTTATCATCCAGTGAATAAAGGTTGTCACTAATAATTGACGACGGGTAGTGGATGCCATGGCAGGTCTTGACAAGCGATGAATCCCTGCAAGAATTGCCAACAAAGAATATGCTGAAAAATGGCAAAGCATAAAGCTAGTTCTCTGTATTAAAGCCAAGCAATCTCCACACTAGCATGCAAGCCATATGAACTTTACAGCCAAGCAAAGCAAGCTATCTCATGCCAAGCGAAATGCATAAACAAAAAATATTTTCGAAGCATCATGCAATCTATTACTCAAGCTCATGATTTCCCCTTCCATGCTCAATCCATATTCCAGCAGACCCTTTTTCACAAAGCAAGTGCTACAAAGTGAACACTATTTACCTCCTAGTAACCTTTTTCACGAAAACAAAAAAAAAATCCCTATGAGTTACACAGCATCCTTGCGGACCCATCATACACATGTTTATGTCTATCCCTATAAAGCCAAAAAATAAACAATTATCCATGACCAAGCTCTAAGCTCATAAAAAAGAAACCAGTAGTGCTTTCCTCAAGCTTCCAACAGTCTCTGATCTTACTATTAATCATGTGGTTACAAGCATACACTCGTGATACATATAGTTCAACAATAAGAAGGGGGTCAAGAACGTAGCACACGCAAAATGTACGCCAAGCATGGCAAGTCAAGTTCATGCCAAAGAAAACGCTAAGCAAATGCCCAAGCAACATGCGATTTACCCATGCAAGCAAAATTCTCATTGACAAGCAATTCCCATGGCAAGCAAAATTCTCTCTCAAAAATGCAAAAAATTCAAGCATTGCAAAACATGCATTCTGTCAATTTCTATTTCCCACAATATAAACGAAGGTCCAAGGTTAATCAAGCATGTGTTCACAAGAAAAGTAAGCCTAGGCCAAGCACCAGTCTATGCTTATTCCTGGAATAGTCAAATTGGCAGAGTTACTTACCAAAGGATTAAAGCAGAAGCTCAAATATCCGAGTTAGAAGGCTGGAGGATTTGGAGGTTCCAGCAGCAAAAACTTCAAAGCTTCCAGCACTTGCCTTCCCCCGACCTGTGTCTGAGATGTACACCTACATAGAAAAAGCGCATTGTGCAAGGTTCAGCCTTTTCACTAGCTCAAAAGTGGTCAACACATGATAAAAATGGGGAAGAAAAATGGAGAAAAGGAAAGGATGTGGTCCATACCAAGGATTTCTTCTTGCAATCCTTTAGCACTCTTCCAGTGGCTTGCAAAAGAAAGAAATCGAAAAGAAGAAAACCCAAAAATTGATGCGAGCCCTTCCTTGCTAGCACCCACGCCGTGAGTACCCTTGTTGCGACGGTGACAAAATGGGTAGAAGGAGTTTGGTGCTTGACTGCCAAAATGGAGAGTAAAATCCATGGGTGTGAAGAACCCAACAAATCCCTCAATAGATCCAAGAAAAAATAAGATAAAAGAGCATACCTTGTTAATCTCTCAAAGGATAGCCTCGCGTGCACCTAGAAAGGGGGAAATAAGAGATTTTTAGAAAAAAACATGCACGAAGAAGTCTCTTCCAGAAACGGCAAGTGGGTCTTCTTCGTATGGAGTAGGATGACGGAGTCGGGTTCGGCTCAAGCTTCTTTTCCAGCGGCTGGAGACGGGTGGCTTCTCTTTGATCTCACTATCTCGCTCTGAGTTCTTGGAAGAAAGAAAAGAGAAGGAAAAGAAAATGAGGAGGGGAAGTTTGGTCTGGTGTGTGAAAAGAGGCAGAGAAAGAAGAAAATAATAAATGAAAAGAATGGAGGGAGAAATTGGTACCTAGGAAACTCCGAAGAACTGCTGGAAGCCCATTATGACATTCTGTCATCGTGCACGCAGGAAGAGGAGAGGTGCCCTATAATTACAAATCTGATTTTTGGGTTGGGTTTAATTATTCGGCCCATTCCAGCATCTATCCATGGCCCTTATACTTAAGGGGGCTAATGTTGAGGCCCAAAAAATCCAAGGTTGGGCCCAATTGAAATCCCAGCCCAGTACAACACTTTATTAAGGAAAGACCCGATTTGGAGCACGCAAAAGTTCGTCACACACACTCGCACGGGCCACAGTCCACGTGCCATGCCAATAAATAATCTATCATGCTAAATAAAAACCAAGATGAGCCTATAAAATGTCATAGCTCTACGAGCCCATGCTAATTATCCCGTCAAGCATTATATCTGTTTGTTGTTGTTTCCATTGGTGAAAGTAGCCAAAGAGTTTCCTAAGGCGTCATCACCCTTTCGAGACATCTTTGGGGCTTAATCTTC
>BJCG01001195.1:0-44746 GCA_005406145.1 Prunus yedoensis | reverse complement strand
AAAAGTGATGGACGAAGAATAGGTTTGTGTGTGTGATGATATGTGTCTTCTGCCTTCGTTTGGTGAGATTTATATAGGGCGCACATTGGCCCATGGCTGGCCATTGAATGGTCACATACCAACTCTTTTAAAATTCTTTCCTTTTGAGGCCCCCTAAATCCGTGGGATTTCATTGGTGGAGATACTCTGATTGCTCAATTCTCTCTTTTTTGGAATATTCTGAACTACCATCAATCTCCTTGAATTCTTTCCTTGTGAGGCCTCCTCTGCGTGCATATATTCTTCCAGAAATCCTGGGCTCGAATTTGTGGCTTGGGCTTGGACTTCCGAGCTCCTTGGAATTATATGGGGTTGACCCTTATGACCTTTGAGTTCTTGAGTTCCAATTGCCCAAAAACTTTCAAACCTCCAACCCCATTAAAGGGCCATTCACTGTTATTATATATATATATAAAAGGACTCCAACTAAAACCCCTCCAACAACACTTTCCAGCCGCATTTCTTTTTGCCCAAATTCCTCCAATGCGATAGCTTTTTACAGCCCCTCAAAGCTCCACCAGGCCACCATTTGAGTGCAGCCTGGATTTCTCCAACCCAGCAGCCAACTTTTGGTTCCAGCTCCAACAACCCCAACCGCTAAGCTCCAACACCTCGGGCCACTCTAGCGCCATACACCCCGAGCTGCTCAAGCTGCGACTTTGCTGGGCACAGGCCAGCTAACTCGACTGCACTCCAACACTATTTTCGCAAAGAGGGATGTCCGATCTGGTCTTCCTTGGTACTCATGTAATGGCCGCTTATTCGGCCTCACCTCCTTCCCTCCCATCGGGCTTTATGGGCTATAATTCTCAGTTGTACTTGTTATCATATTCCTTTCGAAACTCCTAGGTTTGCCCACTTGGACTTGATCCTGGATTTGCTCCTTAATCAGCCCATTGGTTGTTCCTTGGTTGGCTCCTTGGGTTTTGGCGAAACCACCTCGAGAGTTACCTTGCATTGGCGTCGATTGCATAGCACAATTGCCTTTGGAGATTCTTCTTTGATTGGAGCCTTTGGCTCGAGAACCTTAGCCATCTCTAGGTACATTTTGGCCTTGCCTTTTGCCTTAAGGTCTGCCTGAATCTCCTTGGCCCTTCTTTCCGCCCCAACCTTCGCTGAGCCACTTAAGTCTAACCTTGGCCTAGGCTGGTCTGGCCTTGGAAAGTTGGCATTCACCATGTTGATTGAGCATTTGAGAAAGGATTCTAGTCGACGCCTATTGTAGCTTTCTCTGGAAACTTCAAGATCTTCTGATTGATGAGATCCTGCACAGCATTCCGAAAAATATAATTGTTAGTTGTATGAGACCACACGTTGTAAACTTACAATAAGTTTTATTTCTGAGTTCATTAGTCGACAGAATATCATGACCATTAGAAGAATTTTATGATCTTTTCTTTTAAAAGTTGGTCGAAGATTTGTTCGGCTTTAGAAATATAAAAGTGTAAGACTTTGTTGCAACTGCTTTTAGGAGTTCCACTAAACTTGGAAACTTTGGCCATTGTTGGCCTTTGATCCTTGGAGCTTCAGACAACGCCTTGCACACATATGGCCCATTGGCCGCAATCTCTGCCAAGTTTACCTGGCCGACTTTTTCTTCCTCTTCTAGAAAACGTCCTCATCTCTTTCTAACGAATCTATACCTTATATGTCCACTGCATGGATCGCCATAGTTCTAGGCCTGGAAGGTTTGGCCAATTCCGCAGCCGAGCCTTTTGTTGCTCTATTTTAGAAGGGCTTCGTATCAGTCCCCCGAAGTAGGAGATCATAATTTGTGGCGAAACTCAATCCTTCGAATTTCTTTTGGAGGTCGAGCAACAAACGTCCTTGGGCCAATTTGCAAACTTGTGCTTCGGCATATTGAACGTGCACTAAATCGCCCCAAGTATTCTTGGACTGATTCATTTGGCTTTGGCTTATGCCCTTGGCTTATCTTTGCCAGTCAACCATTGAGACTTCTGGCTCCGGCCTATATAATTGCTCACGAAGATTTGCTTCATAGTTTGCCATTTCGGGACGGAGTTTTGCGGAAGTTTGACATACTACGAGAAAGTTGCCCCCATGAGGGTACTTGGAAATAGGCCTTCGTTTCAGGCCTCACGATGCCTAATTTTTGCATATGGGGCCATGAATCAGCCAATATGTTCTAACGGTTGATTGGAGCCCGTCTCCCCAAAATAGTGCAAAGTCCGAAACTTTAAAACCCCTTGGAAATTCCTCTTGATCAAAGTGCTCAGAATATGCCTCCAGTAGATTGGTCTACCAATCCTCCTAGCACGAGGTACCAATATCTTGAATCATTTGTTCGACCACACCTCAGTCGATTGCTTGGTTTCCTAGCAGCGGATTGTCACATTTCCGTCAGGCTTAGTCCACCCTCCGATTCAACGATTGGTTGACATGAGGCCCAGCGAAATTGGCTCCAGCCCCCGAGTGAGCTTTTGGGTGGAATTAATTTTATGGCAGGAACCCTTGGAATTGTTTGGCCATCGCATATTGGTGTTACCTGTGGGCGGAACATTAATCGCTAGGGCTGGATTGCCCCCAACTGGTGGATTCACCCAAAGATTTTGGTTGGGCCGGAGCCTAAGGCCCGTCGCTGGCACTCCATTAGGCACCCACGTGGTTCCCATTTTGGCCATTTTGTTGGCCTAGCAATTGATCAAACCTCTCATTGATTTGAGCATTTTGAGTTGCCATTGTTGAAGTCTCCATTACACAGACGAGTTGTTGGATTTCCAATGAAGTGGCCAGATGTGGCCTCAAGATTGGTCATTCAGCGACTTCTGTACATCTTCGACCAACACGTGGTCCAGGTTGACGGCTGTGGCTTGGCCGAGGACATTTTGTTCTTGTTGAGCGATTGAAACATTTTGTATCTGAGTATTTATAGGAAGTGAACCAACCATGCTTATCTCTGACTTTGACCGAAGTCTAAATTCTTGAAATTTCTTGATCTCGTCTAGGATTTCCCCTAGTGTTTACAACCCATACATACAAATCTAGTGGTCCTACCGGGCGTGCCAAATTATGTTTTCCTCTTTTCGGCCAAGGTGGCCAACGGAAGGAACTTTTGGTCTTTCTACTTTTGAGTGCAGGGCGTGCCACACCAAGCCACGAAGGAACCTCCTCTTGGCCTAGGTTCTTTCACTTCCTCGGGCTTAAGGATGGTTAGGCTTCGTATGGATGTCTTTCCGTGATTTTTATGTTTTTAAGTGAAAATTGCGCAATTAAATTAAATGTGTGTTTAAATGTAAGGACAAGATTTAAAGTGCAATAAGGTAGATCAAAGCAATAAATAAACAAAAATAAAGTAAGAATGAAATAAAAGTGATAAGAACGATAAACACTTCCTCAGGCTCAAGGATGGTTAGGCCTTCATATGGATGGTTTGTTTTTGTGATTTTTTAAATGTTTTTAAGTGACAATGGTGCAATTAAATTAAATGTGCGTTTAAATGTAAAGACAAGAACTAAAGTGTGATATGTAGATCAAAGTGATAAATAAAGCAAGAACGAAATAAAAGCGATAAGAATGATAAACTAAATTAACCTTATGAAAATGCAATAATAATGAAAAGTAAAACAATTGAAATAGACTTGAATTTAACAGACAAGGAAATGTAAATTGAAGAAGAATTTAAACTTATACTAGGAAAACGAAGAACTTGCTGCACTAGGTGCTTGAAAAGTAAAATCCTAAGTCTAGGAAAAGAAAAGTGTGGATGAAAAATAGGTTTGTGTGTGTGATGATGTGTGTCTTCTGCCTTTGTTTGGTGAGGTTTATATAGGGCGCCAATGGGCTGGCCATTGAATGGCCACATGTAAACTCTTTTGAAATTCTTTCCTTTTGAGGCCCCCTAAATCCGTGGGATTTCATTGGTGGAGATACTCTGATTGCTCGATTCTCTCTTGTTTTGGAATATTCCGAACTGTCATCATTCTCCTTGATTTCTTTCCTTGTGAGGCCTCCTCCGCATGCATATATTCTTCCGGAAATCCTGGGCTCAAATCTGTGGCTTAGGCTTAGACCTCCGAGCTCCTCGGAATAATATGGTGCTGACCCTCATGACCTTGAGTTCTTGAGTTCAAATTGCCCAATTCAAACCTCCAACCCCATTAAAGGGCCATTCACTTTTATTATATACATAATATATAATAAAATTCTCAAACTCCAATTTCCCAAAAACTTTCAACCCAACCCCATCAAAAGACCCCAACCGCATCTTCATATGCATTCACATATATATATATATATATAAAATAAGGACTCCAACTAAAAACCCTCAACCACACTTTCCAGCCGCATTTCTTTTTGCCCAAATTCCTCTAATCCGGCCTCATTTTGCAGCCCCTCAAAGTTCCAACCTGGCCACCATTTAAGTGCAGCCGGAATTTCTCCAGCCTAGCTGCCAACTTGGGTTCCAGCCATTCCAACTCCAACAACCCTGGCTGCCAAGCTCCAACACCCCAGGCCACTCCAGCACCATATACCCCTGGTCGCTCCAGCTGCAACTTTGCTGGGCACCGGCCAGCCAACCCTACACTCTAACGCCATTTTCTCAAAGAGAGACGTCCAGTTTCGGTGAATTCTTATCACCCCCAAACAAATTGAAAAGAGATTATAAGGTTTGATCTTAAATTTTGATTTGCAGGAGGGTGATTGTTTGTTGATGGGTTTGTATGTGGGTGTTGGGGTTGACTTATGTCAAGCCCCAGCTCACTGATTTACGTAACCTTGGGTTAAGACGTAATTCACACCTTAATTATAGAATTTAATAACAACTATAACTAAAATGTGAAGAAACATTTAAATAAATAAATAAATATTTCACATAAAATATTCAGCAGAAACAACAACATCTGAAATCTTAAAATTTTTACATTATTTTACAAGTTATAACTACTCAAGAGTTCACTAAAAGAGTAGCTCATTATTTATCCACAAGCTATGTACACAATACACTATATAGATATGCCAAAATCATCACAAGCTCTAGATTTCAGGTTCAGTACCTGCAAAATCTGTTAGGAGGTGAGCGAAACCACAGCTCAGTAGGGACATAAAACCTTTTCACGATAAATTGATATACCTAAATTAAGTAACATATAAGCATACAACCAAATATCACATTATTAATAATAATGCATGAATGATTTTCATCTAATCTCGTTAATTCATATAACTGGGCAAACAGACATGCATGTCCCATACCATGCTTATACCACTTGGTCCCAAATGCCCATTTATATGAACTAACATCCATCTCAATTATCCATAATTCCCTTTTTGTTAGTCATCTTATCTAACCCCTGTAGCCAGTCCCGAATCACCCAATAAAAATCATGTGCACTGTGGGATCCCTGAGACTTGGTACCTGCAAAGAGTTAGACTCAACTACACAAAAGACTATTTCCATTACCCTCTTTTCCATTATTATTTTCTCCACAGAACAACTCCAACTAATTTCCATTGACATGATATAATTATGCATTTCACATATCCATATATCTCACAACAATGTAGCTATTTAAAACATCACCAATGTGTATGCCAACAATGTTCAAATAGTTAAGAGTACGTAAACACCCAATACAAGGAACGTCAACCAAACTGTACCACACATAATATAATGCTCATGAAATTTAATTAAATCAATCTCTGTAAAAGGTCCCCTAAGAAACCCCCTACCTGGATACCAAAGTTTTTACTAGAATTGTAAGATGATTTCCAATTTTCCACCGCATTCACAAACTCACTTTCCCACTCTATTTCTCCCTAATATTTCTTCTTCTCTCTACCTTCTTTTCTTTTTGTTTCCTTTCCATGCATGTTTCTTTAAAATTGTTTAGAAGGTTTCCTATTTATACTACAGAAGAGGTGGCAACTAAATGGTTTCCTATTGGTTGGGGTTACAGAGCTTATAAATTTGTGCTTCAAGTTTTGGATAACTATTCATTGTAATTGGTGGCAAGATAAAGGATAATGACTCAAATACTTACTATCCAAGTAAATTTTAGATAACTCTCTCAAGTCTATTGACCAAGTAATTGTTGCCATCTACAAGGAGAAATAGCATTAGGTGTTTTCATGCTATGTCACAGATTGACAACAAACCAAGTCTAGTGCCCCTAGCTAGTAAGTGGACGTATCTCAAGCTAATGACTAACTCTTTTGGCTTTATCAATTTTTTTCATGCATGTGAGATGGTAAACAAATTTAAGTTTTAACAAAATAAGATTTAGTTAAATGAAATTAAGCTTTTATCCTATCATTTAGTTGATAATAGTGGCTATGATTAAACATATAAAAATACCATGGCAATCCTTTGCTTGGAGGAGTTGTCCATGTTTGTCCAAGAAGGTAAAAATAGACTTGCTAAATAATAAACCAACACAAATACTTATCATCATAAATTGAAACATCTAAATGTTGTTATAATATTTATTTTATAAGATAATTGAGATAAAAATAAAAATAAAGAAACTTTTTAAAAATTTTTTTTTTTCATATATAAATGTTTAGTATAATAATAATGTTTTAATTATTAGGAAAGATGAAGGGGAAGGTACACAGTTTGTTGTCTCCATCCTTTTCTAGTATATAATGATTTGCTCATCTTTGAAAAAATCAATTGAGTATGAAGATTGGGCAAAGAGATAGAGAACACAAGAAGGAAAAGAGAGAAAGAGGGGGAGAGAGAGGGGGAGAGAGAGGAGGAGAGGTTGGCTAGTGGTGAAGAGGGATAGGCTTTCTGTTGGTATTGGAGGTTGTTTGGTGGGCCATAGGTGGTGTTAGGGTTGAGTGGCTATTATTATTATTATTTATTTATTTATTTATTTAGATTTAATGGTGTGTTTTTAGAAGTTGGTTGGGTGGGCTATAGGTGGTTGTTAGGGTTGAGTGGCTATTATTATTATTATTATTTATTTTTTAATTTTTAATTTATTTAGACTTAATGGTGTGTTTTTAGAGAAGACTTAACAGTGTTAAGTTGAAGTTTGATGTGTCATATTTTAAGTCGTTAGATTATTACAACGATCAAGATTTAGTGAAATGCGGGTAAATGCACGCTATCTAAATGCAGAGGCTCGGAATCCATGAAGAAGATATATTTATGGGAGATTTATGGGCACCCCATTATTTGCTCTTTGCACTCTATACTAATTTTAAACATAAATACCTATTTACCATTGTACATAATTACTGTTAAGGACAAAAAATATTTAAAATTAAAATTGCTCACTACACCCAACATATTTTCCTGCAACCCTAGTTAAACTTTTTTCTCAAACCATCATGTTCCTACAACCCTAACGAGGTTAAATTTATACGTTTATATTTGTGAAAAAATATCTTGTATTTATTCATGAAGGGTGATATTGAAGTTAGAGAGGCTTTGAATGAGGTATGAGTTTATTTTTTGGCGTTTTTCAAGTTTAGAATTTCATGATGGTAGCTAGTTGCATTCAACACATCAGTACCGAATGCGATAGGTACATTTCGTGGGATGCCACCAAAACATTGCACCTATTTCGATTGTGTTTGACCGGCCTTTAACTTAATATGCGGTGGAGATTCACCGTAATATGGAACGGTGTTCAGTGGTGTATTACCGAACTTTTACATGTAGTTCAGTGGTAGCCAACCGAAATATATTTATTTATTTAGTAACTTATTATCGACCACAAAGTTAATGCAAGCTATTTTGACCTTTCTCCCATTGAAGGAACAAAAACAAGGTGACGCCCCTACTGAAGGCAACAATATGGGAACAGAATGTGTAATGGATTATAGTGAATAATTCACAACTTATTCGGTAATTATTTTGAGTTTTTTTTGGGTCTAAAATCCTTTTTAGTATCATTAACGTGACATTAATGTTTCAAATTTTAATTTTAAATAACATGAGTTTTATGTGCAGATATTCAATGGTAGAGATGCATTACTTAGATAGGTTCGTGTATAAGGAAATGTGAATAATATTGTAATTGTAATTAGAAGGTCTAATTATGGAGGTGAGGGCAAGAGGAGACCTCAAGTAATACTTGCTTGTGAGATGAGTGGTAACTATAAGTCTAGCAAGTTTAGTGAGACAACTGATGTAAGGTCAGATGCAAATGGTGATACTAAAAGGTGTGTTAAGGACACTGGTACTAAGAAATGTGGATGCTCATTATTTTTAAAAGGTGTTAATATTGGTGATGGGGATGATTCGAAGTTGGAAGTGGTTTGCAGAGTACACAACCATCATATTTCATAGTATTTTTAATGTCATTCATTTGTGGAGCAACTTTCTGAAGAGGAGAATGCCTTGTTGGTGGACATGTCTAAGAGTATGGTGAAACCCAGATATATTTTGGTCACCTTGAAGGATAGGGATACAATGAATGTTTCAACTATGAAGACAATATACAATGCTAGAATCCGAAATAGAACCAAAGAATTTGCTAGGAGAACACAAATGCAACAATTGTTTACTAAGTTATCCAAACACAATTATATTGAGTGACATAGGACATCTAGTGATATTATAACTGACTTGTTTTGGACACATCCCATTAATATTGAGATTTTGCGTGCCATATGCATTTGAGATTGCTTAGTAAGCAATTGTTGCATTTGTGTTCTCCCAGCAAACTCTTTGGTTCTATTTCGGATACTAGCATCGTATATTCTCGTTTGCCATATGTATTTGAGATTGCTAAGGCATCCACTACTCTACCTAAAAATAAACCAAAGCAAAGCCTCACTGCCTCACTAAAAATAAAACCAAAGAAGAGTACCACTGCAGTGCCTAAGAAAAGAAAATGGTTGCTTCTAGTTCCATATTGTCTAATCCAAAAAAATTTAAGGTATGTACTACAAATGTTGTATTTTACAATGTGTTATTACCACATAACTAATATATTGTTTTATTTTCAGCTTTATAAGCCTCGCGAAAATCAATCAGCGTTTGATGCATATATGCATATAGAGAAATTCCTTAAGGGTATTAGGAAATATATAACTCACTAGATTGAAGTTCTTCCGGATGGTAACTGTGGATATAGAACCACAGTTATGGCAATGGGATTTGGTCATAATGAATGGTGTAGGGTAAGCAAGGATTTGTTGCAGCAACTACATTATATGTCTTCTGTTTTAAGAAATGTATTCGGGAACATAAATGGTACAACGAGATTGAGCGAGCGATAAATTATTTCGGTGATGGATTTGCACCATTTTTTTGTTGGATGACCATGCCTAATATGGGGCATACTATTGCCACATTTTTAGAGGCGTGAATTAAATAAAAGAAAAAACACAAAGGAAATTAATGCAATTAATTGGTTTTCAAGTATCGATTTCAAAGAACTTTAATGTCGCAAATGGCTACATTGTTGAAACAGTCTCTGCTTTGAAAGCTGTTAGATTTACAAATCAACCTTGCAAAAAGTTGCATTACAACAACATTACATCACTTCTTTCAGGACCTAATATCATTCAGCAAGCCTTAACGCCCTTCAATGAACAAGTCATACTTGTGTTTAAAGACTTTACGATCCTAGCTCACTCGAACAAATCCCTAATCAAGATATAAGATACTCCAATAGTTATTAAATACAAAATTTGATACTTATATGCATAATTTGATACTTCAAACAATTTTGCAAAGTAATACTTACAAACACCTCCAACAAAAACATGAAATTCGAGAATTTTGATGTACGACCCAAGAATCAGCACTCGATTAGTTGTGTCACACCATCCAAATCGTTGTTTACTGCGGATGCATCCGGGGTAATCCATTGCATGCAATTGATGAGGTTGTTGCTTACAAGCCAGTATAACATTCTTGAGAAACCCAAATTATGGATGACAAAAATGTTATGGGCCACATAGCGTCAGTGTAACAGGTCGACGATAGCACGGTTCCTTACATCAATTGTTGCGTTTAGTACATCATGTACCGAACACGATAGGTATATTTGGTGGGATGCCACCGAAATATTGCACCTATTTCGATTGTGTTTGACCGGCTGTTAACTTAATATTCAGTGGAGATCCACCTTAATATGGAACGGTGTTCAGTGAGCTATTATTGAACTTTTACCTGCAGTTCAGTAACTTATTGTCGACCACAAATTTAATGCAAGTTAAACCTTACTCTCATTGAAGAAACACAAACAAGGTGATGCCCTTATTGAAGGCAATAATGTAGAAACAGAATGTGTAATGAAATATAGTGATCAATTCACAACTTATTCGGTAATTATTTTGAGTTTTTTTTGGGTCTGAAATCATTTTTAGTATTATTAACGTGGCAATAAGGGAAAATAAATAATATTGTAATTATAATTAGAATGTCTGATTATGGAGGTGAGGGCAAGAGGAGACCTCGAGTAATACTTTCTTGTGAGAGGAGCGATAACTATAAGTCTTGCAAGTCTTGTGAGACAACTAATGTAAGGTCAGATGCAAATGGTGATTAAAAAAAGTGTGCTAGGAACACTGGTACCAAAAAATGTGTATACTCATTCTTGTTAAAAGGTGTCAATATTGGTGATGGGATGATTGGAAGTTGGAGGTGATTTGCGGAGTACACAACCATTTGTTTCAAAGTATCTTCAAGGTCATTCATTTGTGCGGCGACTTTCGGAAGAGGAGGATGCCTTGTTGGTGAACATGTCTAAGAATTTGGTGAAACCCAGAGATATTTTGGTCACCTTGAAGGATAGAGATGTAATGAATGTTTCAACTATGAAGACAATATACAATGCTAAGATCCGAAATGGAACCAAAGAATTTGCTGGGAGAACACAAATGCAACAATTGCTGACTAAGTTATCTGAACACAATTATATTGACTGGCATAGGACATCTTGTGATATTGTAATTGACTTGTTTTGGAAACACCCCATTAATATTGAGATTTTGTGTGCATTTCCACATGTACTTATCATGGATTGCACCTATAAGAGTAATATGTATTGTTTCCCACTATTGCTAATTGTGGGGGTGACATCTACTAATATGACATTCTCTGTTGCGTATGTGTATATGAATGCCAAGAAGGAGGACAATTACACATGGGCTTTGAGCATTAAGAAGTTTGTTGGATCATAATTGTCTTCCTGGTATTATTGTCACTGATCGAGAGTTAGCACTCATGAATTCTATTACATCTATATTTTCGAAAGCACGACATTTATTATGTAAATGGCATATTAACAAAGGAGTGTTGCAAATTGCAAGAAGTTATGTGGGACCCGGAAACAATGGAAGCAATTTAATGAAGATTAGAATACTTTGGTTGGTTCAGAAACAGAGGAGGAATATTGGCGTTGTTTGTGACCAGATTGAGTCCATTTAAAGATAGGTTTGGCAGCATTGACAGACACTTGTATGCATCTTGGATCAACGACCTCAAATAGGTAAGTATTTTAGTCCACTTTTGATATGTTAATTTGAAAATTTATTTTGCTTCAGAAAAATTTATTGTTGTTATCAACTGAGCGGAAAGTGCACATGCTAAGTTGAAGCGACAACTCCGCTCAAGTCAACTTAACTTTGAGAGATCATGGGTAACTATTCACTTGCTAGAGCTGGAGCACACAGAGATTAAGAAATCTTTTGAAAAGAGTCGATGCTTTATTCAACATAGGTTCAAGCATCCGGAGTTGAGAGAGTTAGTACGTTCTGTTTCTATAAAGGCTTTGAGTGTAATTGTGTGCGAGTCAGAAAAGTAAATTTAGTTTACTTATTGCATGTAAGAATTATAGGAACATGTAACTAAAGTTCGCCTCTCTTAACATGTGGTTCTCCCGATTGTCCCACATTCCCCCTAAGTAAGAATTATAGAAACTTGCACGACTACCAGTTTTGGTTGGGGCACTTATTCTACGAGGAATCGTCTACACTCGACCAAACTACCTAAGAACCCGCTCATGATGGTAAGGCTCAACAACATCACAACATCTGAGCATCCCTGAGTAGAATGCAACATCTGAAAATGGGTGGTGTTCCCTTTCAAACTTATAAGGTTCCCATCAGTGGTGGATGCAAGAATGACCACTCATGGGGTCATAGTGTAAACTACCAAATAATTTTTTAAGATGAAAAAGATATTGAAAATGAAACGATAGTACTTTCACTCATAATTAATGTCAAAAATAATATTACAAGTTACAATTGTCCACGACGAGGTTCCATATTTTGAAAACGTAGAATTATAGCTTCATTTTCAATATAAGCAAAAACATCTCTCTCAATATAAACCAACAAGCTATCATTCAACCACTCATCTCCCATTTTGTTCCGAAGTGTACCATTAATAATATTCATGACGGAAAATGCCCTCTTCACTGAAGCTGTTGCAATCAGTAAAACTAGAGCTAATTCAATAAGCAAATACACATAATTGAATGCTAGATGCATCCTTGTCTCCACCATTTTTTTTGCAAGATCACTAATCCCTTTCAATTGAGAGAAGTCACTACTCAAACGCACATGCTAGTTGATCTTCAAGTGCCAAAAGATCCTTATCCGAAAAGTCTTGAGAATAAAATTGAGCAAGGTGAAGTAACTTTTGTTTATCAAAAGCTACAAATGAATCATCCGGACTCAAACATGCCAAACAATTAAGCAACTTAGTATTTACCTCACTGAATCGATCATCTAACTTCGTAAGTTGCTCATCAATGACATAAATAAAGAGCTTCACACGATAATGATGACAATTTGTCTTAATTGGAGCATTACGCCTTGACCTTCCGGGAAGTACAAATGCCTCATCCATGTTAGGAACTTCAATATGATGTTTGTCACAAAATGAAGATACTTCATCAACCAATGTATCAAACCCATTATTCCTCATCCAATGTAGCTTTTCCTTGCATGATTTCACTAAAGCCATTGCATTCACAATTTCTTGATCCTTTTTTTGCAATGCTTGTGACAAATCATTTGTCACTCCAAATATAGCTTTCATCAAGAAAAGGTGAAATACAAACTCAAAAGTAAGCATTTCCCTCATTAATTTACTTGCTTCACCGGCAATATCATTAGGATTATCATCAATAATCATTTGAAGCACATGAATCACGGATGAAAACATAGAAGTGATGCTAATTAAGGTACCATAATGTGAGTTCCATTGTGTGTCACCGGCACGTTTGAGACTTGTTTCTTGATTTAAGCCTCGACCCGTTATAAGACAATCATTTTCAAAAGCTATCACAAGTTCTTCTTGGAGTTGCGCTCTTAGTGCATCACGTCTCTTGCAAGATGCTCCAACATGATTAACAATGCTATTAGCCGTTGTGAAGAAAGAAGCAATGTCAATATTTTTCTTTGCCACGGCAACAAGAGCTAGTTGAAGTTGATGAGCAAAACAATGAACATAATAAGCACATGGTTGTTCTCTCAAAATCTTCGTTTTAAGGCCATTCAACTCATCTCTCATATTGCTCGCTCCATCATAACCTTGTCCTCGTAGCTTGGAAAAGCTCAAACCATTGGAAGAAAGAAATGTGTCAATAGCATCCTTTAGTGAAGTTGAAGTGGTATCAGTAACATGTTGGATGCCCACAAAACTTTCAATTACATGTCCTTTGTCATTCACATAATGCAACACCATAGCCATTTGCTCTTTTACCGAAATATCACGTGCTTCATCCACCATTATAGAAAAGAATCTATCATTTAAATTACTCATTATAGCAACAAGTGTTTCAAGGGCACATGAATTGACAAGATCTTTTTGAATGGAAGGAGCTACTAGCTTGAGATTCCCTGGAGCATTTTCAAACACAACGGCCCTAACTTTCTCATCATTGTCTACAAGGAATTGCAATAGCTCCAAATAATTTCCCTTATTGCTTGAAGTGGCACTTTCATTATGGCCACGAAAAGCAAGACCTTGTCGCAATAAAAACTTAGTGCACTTAATTGATGCAATCAAGCATGTGCGATAAGCCATACGAGCTTGCTCAGAGTGTTTGTTCACGGCCGTTTCAATATGTGCATTTTGATTCATCAAATTTGTAGCCGCTTCTTTAGCTTGATTATGAGCGCTACCAACCGGTCCAACATGCGTCTTCATTCTTTCTATCCCCTTCTTCCAATTCTTAAAGCCTGCTCCAGTGAATGCTTGACTACCCACTTGTTCAAAATTGAATTTAAAGAGATAGCAATAAAGACAAAATGCAGCATCTTTAGATATACTATACTCCAACCAATCAAATTCATCAAACCATTTAGGAATGAATCGTCTATTAATTCCTGAAATGCTACTTTGTGGGAAATTATGACCTCTAGGTTGACAAGGTCCTTTTTGTAGATATGCCCTTCGGATCTCATCTCTAATATTAGAATCATAATCATCATTCGAGTTCTTAGTCCAGGGTCTGCCTGAAGATTAGCCAAAACCCCATCTAACTCACTTTGTCTTCAACTTGAAGTTGAACCCAAAGTACCAACATTATTCGAACTACTAACCGAAGATGACTTTCTCTTAAAAAATCGTTCCATAATTCTACACATAAATTAATCAAAATAAAAACTCAATCAATTAAAGAACACACCAAACCTATACCAATTAAGCACAACAAAATTCATAAATTAAACCCATATATGTAAAAATAACCAATTATTCAACAAATCAATACATACATCAACTAATAAATCTAGAACCTATAATCAAAGTTCAAACCATTAATTTCATCTAAATAATTACGAATTTGATTTCAATTTAATTAAATATATCATACTTCAACATTAATTTAGGCTTAGGGTTTAGAAATTAGAACTTACTTCAATTGAATTGTAAACTTTCACAAAAATAGTGGCGGCAACGGGAACGGCTGGTGGTGAACGGCAGCTAGCACCCTTGGCGGCGGTGGCAAGGGAGGAGATGGTGGTAGAGGTCTTGGGGAGATTGGGGTTAGGGAGGAGAAATATGAAAATTTGGAGTTTGGAGTGTTTGTTTTCGGGTCTGTCAACTGTTAAGAAGCTGCATGCCTTTTTTTTTTTTTTTTTTATAAAAGTCCTAGACCAAAACGACGTTGTTTTGGCTAGGTTATTTTAAAAAAATTGCATTGCCCAAAATGACGTTGTTTTGCAAAGCAGTTTTATAACAAAAAAAAATACTGAAAAGAACGCCAACCACTGAAGCTTCTTCTTCTCCATGGGGTCATTTCCATGGCTTCCAAGGGCAAAAACTAGTCCCTAACACTAAACTCCAAATCTGCTATGGGGTCGTCTGACCCCATTAACCCCATGGGGGATCCGCCTCTGGTTCCAATATAACCTGAAATATGATACACAATATAGCATGAACTACTGGAAAGTACAAAATTCCCAAAAAATAAATATATAAAATACAATACACAACAAAGTTGGGTGACATATAAGAGAAACACACATGATCAGCATTCAAAGCATCAAGCCGATGTCTATACTTTTGCATGTCTATCGATGTGGTGCCATTGTCTCGACGTGGAATCCAACGAAGTGCATGAGGCTAGACGTTCACATAATCAAGGCTAGACGTATACAACCATGCTAAGCACCTAGACCCCCATGAATAACCAGCAACACTATCAAGGTCTCTAAGTAGTCTAATGTACACAATTTGGACTCTCATGCCAATCTTGTCAACAAACAAAGTGTAACCTAAGAGATATAGCAAATTTTCTCTGGTCGAATACACGCGCTGGCAGTGCCACCACACGCGCCTGGGTGTCCAAAGCAATTCTGATGATCGGAAAAACTCCAAACCGCCGGTCAAGACTTATACCTACATGATCACCACATAGAGTGGAGCAACTTTTGTTCTTGGACCTACCTCAAAAAATCGACGGAAGTGGCCGGAATCGGAGGCCAAAAACCGGCCAAACTATTATCGCTTAATTACCCTCCAAAACTCAGAGATTTCTCCTAAATACCATAACCAGTAACTAGAACACATTGAGAGGATAGAAAAACATACCAAATTTGAAGAAAATGGTGGCCAGAGGTGTTCGAACGAGCTATGTGAAATTCCGTCAAAAATTGTCCAAACCGACCTGTTTCGTGGCAGTTTCCGGTGACAGCAGCGGCTAATCGGGGCTGAGGAGGGGCGGGGCAGGTAGAGGGAAGTGAGGTGGTCCTTTTGTGACCAGTTTCGTGGCCAGAGACGACCGGACGTGGCTGGAATAGTTGCCTAAAGTTGTTGCTATTGTAGCTGGCAGATTCAAAGAGAGAGAGTGAGGCTTGCATGTGTGTGGAGAGAGAAAGGGAGATCTAGTTTTTTAAATAAAAACTAATTTCAAAAAATTTACGATTGTGTCATTGGACTTTTTTTGATTGTAACTTATGCGTTACAACTCCGATTTGAGCCCACTACGTGTTTATGGACTCATCTCGACGTGCTCTACACAACTGTACAATTGAAATCCCTAAATTCCTTCCCGAACAAAAAGTTAACTTTTAAATCGTTTAAATATTCTCGGGGTAAAATTTCTTTTACTTGAATAAATTAATAATTAAATATTAATTTAGGATCGGGTTATTACAATGGGTCTTGCGGTAGCCACTGAACGGTTGAGAAACATTTGGCTATGATTTAGCAGTTGAAGGGAAACACACATAGAGAGAGAGAGAGAGAGAGAGAGAGAGAGAGAGAGAGAGAGAGAGAGAGACAGACAGACAGACAGACAGACAGACAGAGACAGAGACAGAGACAGAGAGTAGAAAGCAACCAAGGTAGGGCAATGCGAGGGTAGGCAACTATTAGGGTGGTCGATTGTGTTTACCCGTTTTGATTTGTCTCCTTTGATGGTAGGGTAAAGTTCCTCATTGGTTTGAAAACCATTGGTGGTCAACAAGTCAACTTTCTTTTGTATGAGCATGCCACTGCGAGCGGTTAAAACCCTAGCAGACTTCTAAAAATAGATAACTTGCGCCCCAAGTTATTGATTCTAAACAAGCAATTGTGAATTTGGGTGAGGAATATCTCCTAAGTAAGTTCTTTTTCTTACCTAAGACTGGTGAGGAGTTCTAGCCAAAATAAAGGCTTGGAAAATAAGTTAAACTATTTGGAATAGAAGCTAACTATTGAGCAATAAACAAGGAAAAGCTGCCAAGTCTGGAAAGACAGAAGATTGGACTTTTACTTCTGTCTGTTTTGGTGAAGTAGGTTGGACTGGATACATATATACTGGGATTGCACGTCAGTATCTTCAACTGATGATGTTCAGCTATAAATTGATACCAATGTCGAGATTGGCAGAGCTTTAATCTGTTCTGGCCATGGAGAGGCTTGCTGGGTAGACAAAATTGATATTTCTTCAGTCAGGATTGGGCTGGAAATCGTTGGATTGACGATTGATGATCTAGAATTGCCACACAATATCTGATGTACTTGATTATGAATTAATCAAGAACTATTCTGGTGATTTTGAGCATTCGGAACATCCCTGAAATTTTTTGAGGTTTTCATATTATAAAAACCCGAACTCTGCTCGATTTGGCTTAGGCTGAACCAAATTTGTAATAAGAGAATATTGTTTCCTTTGTGAGAATGTTTCTCCGAATTGGAATTAACCAAGTTCTGGTTGTTTGGTTTGATTGCTTCAGAATTTGAAGGCCTTTAAGGTTTACATGACTTTGTGCTTTTGAATTTGTCAATATGGGTTGAGAGTTTTTGTCTTGATTGATTTTTTTGGTTGTCCTTGAATCCGTCCACCTCCTCTCATATTTATAGAGAACTTTAGAATGAGGGTTTTCATTTTAATCCGTTAAAACTGGGGGGCAGATCTTTCAAAAAGATTTTCTTTTTCTAATGCCATAAAAAGGGGAAGTTATTATTCTGGCATAGCAAAAACTATCAACAGTCAGCCTCTATGATGGTCTTTTCCTAGCTTTTCTTGGCGAACAACTCTTTTGTCTCCTGCTTTTTTCTTTGAGAAACACATCCTCTTCCAATCTGTTTTAATGTAGAGCCCTCTGTGGGTGTAGAAGGGCAACTTGGCTATCCTTTCGTTTTGGTCATTTTGCATGGTTTATGGGGAGGGCTTTTTGGTTTAACCAGTTCTCATTAACTCCCCATCACCTTATCTACCTTCAGTTGAAATTTTTGACTTTTCAAAGTCACATGGTCTTTTTTTGAAAAAGATATTTTCCAAATATCTGTAGACTTGAGTTTTGAGATCAACGGTGGTGGTCAAGCTCCCTGGTTTCTTTTTTAGAAAAATATTTCGAAACTTTGGGCTTTCAAGAAGAATTTTTTTCAAACGGCCTGCTTGAATTCAAATTACTATTTAAATGGTAATTTAAATCTTGGTGAACTCGATCTTTTGATTTTCAAAGGTTTTGGGCTTATAAAATTGTCTGGGCTTGATCTCTGTCTTCAATAATGCCCAACAAACTTCTGTTTTTGTCATGGGTCAATTTCGATTGGGCTTGCGTGTGGGATTTAGGCCCAAACAGATTGCTTGTCGCTCTTTTTTTTCTTTGATTTTTTTATTTTATTAATTTTGTTTTAAATGGTGAAAATTAGGTTCCAATTCTAGTTGTAAAATAAAGTGTGAGTTGTTTAAAAATATGTCACATGACATAATTTAAATGGAAGTATCACTAGCTGACGTTGTGATGCCTACTTTTATAAAATTTCTCCAAGCATCGCCTTCATTCTTCTTCTTCCAATCCACTTTTCTCTTTGTTGTCTTGAAGCATACATTCACAATGGTGTCAAACAAGTAAAATAATAGTTTATATTGAAATGCAAATATATATATATATATATATATATATATATATATATATATTTCATAAAAGGAGTCCATTCACCACCAAAATTCTATATAAAATAACATTTTAATATGCGTATGATAGCTTGGGCCCGAGACTGGAATCGAAGGTAGAAGGCCCATATATCATAATGCGAAGCAAATTACATGTTTTAAAGTTTATGGACCAAAATTTGGCCCAAAAAAAAAAGTTGATGGACTAATATAAGACATGTTCCCAAGATTAGGAAACATTAATAAAATTTACCATTTAAATTTTGTAATGTATTTTTTAGTGTAAATGATTAAAAGACAAATTGCTTGTCCCACTAATATGAAGAAGATATATGATATATTTATTAACGAAAAAAAATAGTTGGTTAAAACCAGCGTGTAATGCTTCAGTTTAGTTTGGAGCACAGTCTTAAATATCGATATTATTGCGATAATTTCGGAGGCGATAATTTCCTACTCGATAATATCGCGATATGAAACTGAAAAATAAATGAAATTTGTTGAGAAATGGCGATTTTGCCAACAAGAGGATTCGAACCCCTCACTTTCCCATCCATCCATTGGGCCTTATCCAATACGCTGCGAATAAGTTTGTTAATAAAGCTATGATGTGTAATATTTATATGGTCTTTAAAATTTTTGCAAGGTAATATTATCTACGATTCCATAAATTAAAAAAAAAAATCCGTAATGATAAATTTAGGCATATGTTTAATGTTATTTATTATTTTATTATGGAGTTGTATTTTTTTTTTTGGTTATATATTATGGAATTGTATTACTATTCACTATTGAGTTTTAATATTGGTCATTATATGTATGTGATACTAAGTTTTAACTTTAATAAGAATTCTTTCTATGTGGTACTAAGTTACTCAAATATTTTATTTTTGTCTTTTTGTCAAGCTCATATATCTCATCATATGTAATATATTGTAGTAAATTATTATAACTAAAAAATTATGGTGTGTTTAATTTTCTTTCACTAATTACTACATATTTTCTAAAGACACAGTGTTTGTCAAGTCGCTACATAATCAACTTAAATCACTCAAACCCACCATGCCATACATTTTGTTCCAATTTTTTGTGATAAAATAATAGACAATTGACTAAACAAACATCCTCTAAAGTTTCAATAAAAATTTCAAAGTTTTTCTCACAATTTCCATGATTTTATTCAATTTTTATCGATATCGATATTTCCATCGATATATCCGTGTTTTTGGACCATTGATATTTCCAAAACTTTCGATATTTTAGACCTTGATTTGGAGGCATGTGGGCTTACCTTTGGACCTTTATGATAGTGGAAAGGAGGCAAATTGACCCGGATGGTTGTGGGGGTATTTCAAAATATTAATAATAAATTTTGTTTTTTTTTAAAAAAAACAAAAAATCATTTTAGTTTGCCAACCCTCCCTCTTGTAATTTAGAGTATCGCTTGTATTAAAAAAAAAAAAAGAATTCATTTTTCTTTCGATTTGCACATTGTTTGAAATAAAACTCTGGACTCTAGCTGTATATAAAGAGTAGAGGTGGGCATGGTCCGAACTAGATTAGTTTTACACCAAAATCAACAAACCAATTACAATAGAACAATTTGGTTTAGTTCGATTTTGACAAAAGCTACGAAGAAAATTAAACCAAACTAATTGTTGATGGTTTGGTATGGCCAGCTTAGGCCTTAAGCCCAATCCTTTTTACTTTTATGCTTTTTAAAAAAAAAAACCTTTGTGGTCCAATTACAACAACAAACCATCTTAAAATTCAACATAACATAAAATTTTAAAGTTCAATATTTAATATAGATACAATTCAAAGATCAATAACTTTAAAGCTCCATAAAACTTCAAATTAAACATCCCTTGACAGTTTTTTTTTTAGATCCTAGTTTTTTTAAGGACTTTTCTTATTATTAATAGAGGCGATAATATATTAAACTCAAACACACTCCACGGATGCTAGGACTTGAACCTAGGACTTTACCAGGAGGAGTAAGTGCTCCAAACCACTACATTGCCAATTGGTTTTCTTTTTTCTTTTTTCTTTTATTTTTAGAATTATGAAAAGATAACATGAGTACTAATGTCCCATAAAAGTAGGACATATTATCTGATTTTGTTTTTTTTAATAATATGAAGAAAAAAAAAAGTGAATTTACCATATTATCCTTATTTAATTAATAATTTCAATTCTTAATGTTTGAATTAACCAAGGCATTTTCTGGAACTACATGTTTAAAATAAAAATATTAATGTATAAGCACAGTTTGATTTAGTTAAGCCGGTTTCAGAAAGCCCAAAACCGCAACCAAACCATTACGGTTTGATTCGGTTTTTAACGATTTGACATTTTTTAACTCAATAAATATCCTCCTATTACCTTGAAGTAGTGTCAATATTGTAAAAAAAGGACCAAACTGTCACTAAATCCAAACTATAGGGATGCAAATGTAATTAACCCTATCCTTAATCTTTACATCACATAATGCCCACGGCCCAGAGACAACGCCAATAGATTTAGGGCGAAGCAGCTGTGTTGGCGTCGTGAGCTCCAGTAGGACACAGTAGAGTGAGTCTGGTTTTGAAGGGTCCAAAAAAAAATGGCAATAACACTGAACAATGGGTTCAAAATGCCAGCAGTCGGTCTTGGTGTTTGGCGCATGGAAGGAAAAGAAATCAGAGACCTCATTATCAATGCCATCAACATTGGTTACCGCCATTTTGATTGCGCTGGTATTTCATTTTCTCCTCCATCGTCAATCTCGATGTTTTCTCTGATATGTTTCTCTGCTTATTTCATGTACAAGTTTACTATTTGCTGTTTATATGGGTGGAGGAAAGGGAGTGGGGGTTTAATTTATTTTGTCATCTGAGTTTGTTGAAAATGGCTTAATTGGAGCATTTGAAGAGGGTTTTATAAAATATAGGTTCCATGGGTGATAGGTTTTATAAATTATAGTAAAATTGAAACCATAAATTTATTTAGTTGCAAGCACACAGCACAACAATTTGACAGTTTGAACCCAAAATATCCTCTCTTTTCCAGGGTGATTGCCAGTTACCAATTTGTGTCTGAAATGTATCACACCTCTTCTACTGGCATTTTGACACCACTGAATGCCGTGAGTATGAAATAGCTTATTATCTGGTTTTTGGTTTGGTTTTGTTTTTTTTCCTGTTTACAACAACATTTGAATCTAGGTTCTACTCATTTGCCCGACCTCAGGGCTCTTGAGCTTGAGGTTGGTTAAAAAGGAAATTGTGAAGCATTCTAACCTTGTTTTGCATTCAACCAATCTATAGTATCCTCAAGTCCACTAGATTCCAAAGTTGACTTTGCACTTAAAAATGTGATACATGTAGTTACCAGCTTAATCTCTCTCATACCTCTATATTTTTCTTTTTCCTGTCTGGCCCTCTATGGTGGTAACTTAGTTGTAGGTAGTAGCACAAATTACCCATTGGGCTGTAACATACGTGAACAAGTTAATGTTGCTTTCAGCTGATTACAAAAATGAAGCAGAAGTAGGGGAGGCACTTGCAGGAGCATTTTCAACTGGCCTTGTTAAGCGAGAGGATCTCTTCATCACCACCAAGGCCAGTTTAATTTTCAATCAAGAGTTTTCTTTTTCTGCTCAAGTAGTGCATATTATGCATTCTAGACTATGACGAAATTTTTTTTCTCTCCCCATTTCTTCATCCTTTTTGCAGCTTTGGAATTCAGATCATGGACATGTTGTAGAGGCCTGTAAAGACAGTCTGAAGAAACTTCGGTTGGATTATCTGGATCTATACCTTGTTCACTTTCCTGTTGCCACCAAGCATACTGGTGATTAATTCCTGCTTTTCTCATTATTCATACAATACTTCTCTATATTCTGTTATGTAATCTAAACTCTACTACTTTATGTCCCTATAATGTTGGCTGTATAATTTTCAAATCTGTTTGACAATAGGAGTGTGTGATTAAAAACTATAGAGTACAAAAGAAAATGGTTAACTTGCTATCGATGTCTATCCTACAACATACATTTATGGTGCTGCCGTGTGTCTAGGAAGGGGGCAAGGTCACCATGCAAGCTAATTGTTACAGGACACATCTCTCTGTAAAGTTTAATATTCTCCTTCTGTAAACATCAACATTTGCCATATCTTGATATCGCTATAAATAAAGTCAAGTGAGGGTTATACACCATGTAGAGTCATATATATTCCTAATTCGATACTTAATTACAAAGTAAACCAAAAAGTTACAGTTCATAAAAAGCATTACACTAACACATAAAAAACAAAAACAAAAAAACAAAAAAACAAAAAAATAGACAATATGCCTTCATATATTTCATACTCTCATTTGAACATTAACACATGCCATATCTTCATATGTGAGTAAAAAAGTTAAAGGAGTTACACCTTTGGGTTGAGTCATACTCTCATGTTTAATGTAGGGACGAAAGAGTTAAGTTCATAAGTATCTATTATCAACCTCTACAAAAGCCACAACTTACAATGTGTTAGAACAGTCATCAGCCATCAAATAGATCCGCATCTAGATAGTGTCACTGAGGAGAGTTCTCACCTATGCCTCCTTGTCAAGGATACTGAGAAAAATACTATTGACTGTGTTATAATCATGACCATTTACATGTGTGGCTTTATGCTGCTCCATCCTCATTAACTAGCAAAACCAGTAAATCCCGTGTATGATTAAGAAGAAATTTTATACCATACGGTAAAAAAAAAAAGAAAAAAAGGAAAGCGACTTCATGGGGTTAAAGAACATTTGCTGAATGATCTAATCAAACTTATTACAGTCCAAATGACCTCAATAAGAAACAGAAAGCAATTATATTCCAAACTCATGAAACCAAATCAAACTTAAGGTTCATTTGACGCCTAAACAAAGATCCCAAAATTGATGACTGACGGAGGAAAAGAATACATTTGCAGAACACTTTCTCACAGGTTGAACAAGCTAGATGAGAACATTAAAATAAATTAAAAGTTTCAAATGCATAAATGACATTCCAGTAAGTGGGTTGAGAGCGACTGTGAGTCGGGAGATTGGAGCTTGGAGAGATAAAAAGTGGGCTCTGCAACATACTGGACATCCAATTCCAGTGTACCACACACAACCTTAGTTTTTTTATCATGTATGCTGGTTAACTAATTACTCACAATTACTGTTATTGAGTATGAATGGTACCTTTAGATAATTAAAAATGATGAAAAATATAATCATCCTTCTATGAATTTGTTTATGAATTGTTTTCTTGTAGTCTTCAAATTTATTGACCCTTATATGGAATTCATCTGTCAATTTATTTGCATGTACGCAGGAGTTGGTGCAACTGCAAGTGCTTTGGATGAGGATGGGGTGCTAGAAATAGACACAACCGTATCTTTGGAAACTACCTGGCATGCTATGGAAGAACTGGTTTCTATGGGTTTAGTTCGTAGCATTGGGATTAGGTGATTATAATAATTTAGCACATTTCAGTGACTACTTGAATCAATAGTAATGATATTGTGACTTTATATTACCTTTTCCTACTGTTCCATGTGCAATATTATGGTTCTATACATACTATTATGTAAGTTAGTTCATTTTGTGAATATTTGGGAGACCAAATTGGAAAAATATAAGTGAATGTGCTGAAGAAAATTGAAACCTTGCAGTAATGTGTGCATGCTTGTGTATGTGAAAATGGTAATAAATTTCTACAAAAACAGCTTCAGTTGGAGGAGTTATATTAGTCTTGTTCAGGAAAAGGTAAATTTTGTGGTGTTTGCTTGTGGCTGTTTGTGCACATTTTGGAATACCATTAGGTTTGATTTTGTGAGCTATCACATTATTGTCTTATTTTTCTGCTACGATCATATTAGTCAAGAAGTATGAGTAACAAGTTTATGTGCTTCTGAACATGTATAGAATGATATAGGTAAGCTCCTTTAAGTACCCGGTCATGTCACTTTGTTATTGCTCCATCACCCTGTTTGAAACTTGGAAGTAAGAACTGTTATTGTTGCTACTAGGAATTTTGATCTTTTCGATAAACATAGAAATTGAACTTTCTATATGTCCTTCATCTAGCTTAGTCTAATATTTGCCACCAGCTCTAGTAAAACATTCATATTCTATGTTTTGGCATTTTAATTTCATTCATTTGTGAATTCTCTATGAATTGGGATCTGATGGAACAATTAACTGCAGTAACTATGACATCTTTCTAACGAGAGATTGCTTAGTCTATTCCAAAGTGAAGCCTGCTGTGAATCAGATTGAAACTCACCCATACTTCCAACGTGATTCTCTTGTCAAATTCTGTCAGAAGCATGGCATCTGTGTCACTGCCCACACTCCTCTTGGAGGTGCTGCGGCCAACAGCGAATTGTTTGGTTCAGTTTCATGTCTGGATGATCCAGTTCTTAAGGTAAGCTAGTTCCCTTTATATCACTTGAATCACTAGATTTATTTTCAAATTATTGGGAATATAAATCTCATCATTTTGTGTGCTAATTGTAAAAAATCTGGCTTCTCAATCACATTCCTCTATCAGAATCTGGCTGAGAAATACAAAAAGACTGTAGCCCAGGTTGTCCTTCGCTGGGGCATCCAACGCAACACAGTTGTCATCCCAAAGACATCAAAACTTGAGAGATTGAACGAGAATTTCCAAGTTTTTGACTTTGAGCTTACGAAAGAGGAAATGGACCTGATTAAAAAGGTAGACAGGAAACACCGGACAAATCAGCCTGCCAAGTTTTGGGGCATTGATCTGTATGCATAGATTTGCCCATAATTCTACCCACGAGAGCAAGGCCTTGTGTTGGCAAAGAATAATGGAGTGCAGGATGTATCTTTGACTTGTAAACCTCAAACTGATCCAAGTCATTCTTGAAAGCTCAATAGATGTGTTTGATAAAACGATCACGCACGAACTACATTCCATCTCTCAATGAACCTGCTCTTTTTAATGTGATTGTCTTTCCTTGCATGCCCTCTATTTGCTCTTGGATTTTTGAGTTCAAATTTTAAGCTCAACATTTGTCTTGAACTAACTGAAGGAAGGTCTTTAAAAAAATTGCAATGGTATCTGGATGAGGATCTGCCTCATGAATGCAAGAAGAAAAGCAATGATTTATTGTTGAGTTTTTATCTTAATTTTTTTCAAGATCTGCAGAAGTTTACCAATTGATAAAACATTTTCAACAATAGCTAAAAGTTAATATGCTTAGCCAGAAAGTAGAAGCGCTACTGAAATAATACAAGTCATGAATTTGCTTTGGAAGAAATAGATGTGCAGTTGGAGTTAGATTTGAAAATTGAATTGCATAAATTGTTGTGCAGGAAACTTTCAGTCTCTGTTAGGCTATTTTTGTGCAGCAAATGAGCACTAGTATACATGATCGTTCAAGCATCTGCAAAGCTATTTTTGTGAGTATAATAGGCAATGTCACTCCAATCCAAGCTATGCCAACCAAATGAAGTTATAACTACAAATAGATCATCACCTGACCATAGAGCAGGTGTAAACTCAATCTACAAGATAGTTTTACTACTCTCTCTCTCTCTCTCTCTCTCTCTCTCTCTCAAAGATATATTGAGAGAGAGGGGAATCAAACCTAGGACCTCGGGTGCAAGAATAAATGCTTTTAATCACTTGAGCTATAAGCCCCTTGCGTTTATTTTATTTATTATTTGGGAACATTTATCCAATCCCTTCCCACTTGAGCTAAAGCCAAAGTATCACTTTTCCATTGTTGTTGGAGATTCTAAACTTGCCTTTTAACTGTTCCATACTAAATGAATATTTTTTAAAGTGCTCATGTAACTTGCATGTGGCAGGTTTAATGTCAGAGGGGCACTGCATACAACTGCAGTACACAAGACTTTTTCCCAAAAAATAAGAAAAACACCCTACAACAATAGATATGTCACTAGACAAATATTTCCGCAGTAAATAATTTTTATCACAACATTATATTGCTTACAAAGGGTGATTGGGAACAAGGAATAAAGAACAGGGCACAAAATAAGCTGATCTAAGAGTATATAAAAATCACACTGCCTGATTGGCAGTGGAGAACAGTTACAGATGCTGTCAATTTCTGGTAAGGCAAGAACTCTTTAATTTGTGAATCAGGTCTGATAAAACTGGATACTTGACAGGTTTGAGTTTATGTTTCAGCTTCCTCCAATACATTTTTCGAAATCAAGGTTTCCCTCGTCTCTTTACTATCGTTCAGTTTGCTGCTCACTTCCGTTGTCGTCAGTTCTGTTTCAAGATCCTTTGAGTCTTTGCTGCTGACTTCCATTGGCCCTGGTTTTGCTTCAAAATCCTTCAAGTGTTTGCTGATCACTTCATTTGGCCCTATTTTTGCTTCAACATCCTGTCGGGGCTTGCTGCTAACTTCCTTTGGCCCTAGTTTAGCATCAAGATCCATAGGGGGTTCGCTATTCACTTCTTTTGGCCCTAGTTTTGCTTCAAGATCTTCTGCAGGTTTGCTACTCACTTCATTTGGCCCAAATTTTGCTTCAAGATCCTCTGAGAGTTTGCTGCTCGTTTTGTCTGGCCCTACTTTTGTTCCAAGACCCTCTAGGGGTTTGCTGCCTACTTCCTTTGGCCCTGGTTTTGTTTCAACATCCTCTGGGGATTTGCAGCTCACTTCCTTTGGCCCAAGTTTTGCTTCAAGATCCTCTGGGGACTTGCTACTCACTTCCTTTGGGCCAAGTTTTGCTTGAAGATCCTCTGAGTGTTTGCTGCTCACTTCCCTTGGCGCTAGATTTATTTCAAGATCCTCTGTGGATTGGTTGCTGTTTACTTCTTTTGGCACTAGTTTTGTTTCAACATCCTCAAGTGGTTTGCTATTCACTTCCTTTGGTCCAAGTTTTGCTTCAGGATCTTCAGGGAGTTTGCTGCTCACTTCCTTTGGCCTTAGTTCTACTTCATGATCTTCTGGGGATTTTCCGCTCACTTCCTTGGGCTCAAGGTTTCCTCCAAGATCCTCCCGGGGTTTGCTGCTCACTTCTTTTGGCCCTAGTTTTGCTTCCACAGCCTCTGGGGTTTTGTTGCTCACTTCCTTAGGCCCTAATTTTTCTTCAAGATCCTCTAGAGGTTTGCTGCTCAAATCTATTGACTCTAGTTCTGCTTCAAGATCCTCTGGGTGCTTGCTGCTGCTCACTTCCATTGGCCCCAGTTTTGCTTCATCATCCTCTGGGGTTTTGTTGCTCACTTCCTTAGGCCCTAATTTTACTTCAAAATCCTCTGGCTGCTTGCTGCTCACTTCCATTGGCCCAAGTTTGGCTTCAATTTCCTTGACTGCATGGGTTAATGATCTCACATCTCGAGCATCTGCTAATTGACTGGATGATGATGCCTGTCATGTAACATGAAATGTGCTGGTCTTAGTTAGCAGAGGGACCAAGTATTTGGTATCATTCTAGACAAATAGACAGCATCACAAATACATTGCTAATAAGAACTACAAAAAAAAATATGCAGAGAAACACTCAATTCCAGCATGCATATTCCCAAAAGGTAATCACACTCTTGTCCAAAAGCAATCAAGGAAAATAGTTTTCCTGTTACATTTCTCAATATCCTGAATTAAAAGCTTTTATAAAATCTACATGTGGGTGTACACTACCACAAGTTGTACCACATGTAAAAAATCTTCTGGAAACACCGTTATGTAAGAATTTGTTTCACAAAAACAAATTGAAAAGCTTTTGTTCAACTAGATTTCTGCATGGTTAAAAGAGAATAGCAATTACTGGATTGAAGAGTATAACTGAGTCTTAAAATGGCTAATCATAGCAGAGCACTCCCTCGAGCTGTTCTAATGAAGAAAGATGGAAGTATACAGATCCATAAAGATATTGGCAATCGGAATATTTAGTACTTAGCATGCCGCTGTACAAGCAGATTTATTTTTCTTTTTCAATGCTTTTAAGAAATCCATAAGGATTTTATATATAAGTTTGCAGATAAGAAATTGCAGATTATTGTGGTAATTTGACCTTAAAATTATTAACATAAATGCAAGGAAAATACCATGAAACTCACTTTTTTCAGTCGCTCCAGCTGTTTTTCCAGATCCTCCACCGATGCTTCCTTGTGAATACTTTGAAGAACAAAAAGCAAGTGAGAATGGAGATCATCTGAATTATGTTGCTCAACTTTACAGTGCGGAACAGGAGATTGACAACCCACCGCATAGAAAGGACAACTAACAAGCTTCATTGGACAGACAGTAATACAATGTCTGTCCATGTCGCGTCTCATGATGGTACTGCAGCAGTTTTGTTCACATGGAATAATCTTGAGGGGGCAAATTGAGTCATGTTTCTCCTTGTGACTTGCACAAAATACGGTACTACATCCTCGATTTGTGCAAGTCATAGACCTAAAACTGCAGTCTGAAACATGCTCTGCAAGCTCCACTGGAGAGTTAAATTTCATATTGCAGTGGTGTTCATTCTTAAAGTCCACATTCTTAAGCAAAGACTGAGCTATTGTTTCTCTTCTATCAAGCAACCAAAACCCATTTATTTCCATCTCTTGCACGAAATCATCTATCTTATCTTCTCTTTTTTCACTTAGCAACCATCCTGAAACCCGACTAAACAAATTTCTCTTGGAACTTGCAAAGTCATCAACAAAATCAGAAATTATATCATAAGGATGATCAGATACTTGTGCATCTGTGCCACCTTCTAAGATAACTGATTCTGCAACAAAATTTTCACTTCTCTGAGTGATATACTCCACCATCTCCTTTCTCACATCAGCAGCAACTGAAGCAGGGGTCCAGAAGATATCACCAGATGTATTGTCAACACAAGCTGTAGCTAATCCAGGGATGAAAACTTGAGCTATCTTGTGAACTAATTCTGTATCGTAAAGATCACAATGGAAGGCAGGACCTCCATCTTTCCCATCTTCTATCCTTTCTGGTTCAAGTTCCACATTACTTGCAGGTAGATCATCAATGGTTGACAATTCCTGCAAACAATTTCAGCCTTCAATACACCACTTACTTACCCAATAAGTTTCTATTTTCCAAGAGAAAGTTAATATGAAGAATTTTGTAGTCCACGTGTTCATCCTCGAATCAAAAAAGAAACAAACAAGTATGTATTTTATTGTTGCATCTGTGTGTGACTTTCAAAGACTAATACATTTTTTGGTCAGAAAAGACTAGCAAAGTATATTACCTAATGGGTTGATGCCTGCTGAGTTTCCCAGATATTATCATAACTTGTATTCTAAACATAACATTCTCGGAAAAGGGTTCGTCACCGGAATTAACAATACCTAGTATTCTGACTTTCACACGTTCATTCTAAAGTCTTTCTGAAATCAAGATCTACATGGTTTATCTACAAGGCTTATTTACTCCTCACAGTACATGCATGAGATCATAATTCCCAGGTAAACATAATGGGAAAAATGAAAAAGCTGCCACAACATCTTAAATTCCTCCTTTACTACTCTGCCTCTTCATTGTCATTGATCAACATAGCAAAACTGATTTAAGCCCATGAATTCAAAACAATTTACTTTTTTTAAAGACTCTTTTTTGCAAAGAAACTCAGGATTTTTCTTACCTGCATCATTTTTTGTAATGTAGGGGGGTAGGAGATGTCCTCAGAAAGCTTCTTCACTTGTCCATAACTAAAATTCTGCAATCAGCAATACCTGGAAGAATGAAAACTCAACAGAATTTAAGAGAAAGATAAAAACAATGTATCAAAATCCAAAAACGAAAATTACCCTTTTGAGAATACGTCTAAATTTGGCCCAATTTGCCATATCTTTTTTCAACCCTTCTTGTTTTGTAACCCGTTATAACCGTTCTGAGAGAAAGAAGGAAAAACCAAGGCACCGATGCACCTGAGGACCTGAGAGCAACTATTCATTTACAACCGTAGGATTATGCTTGGCCAGATCTAACGGCTTAAAATATGTGATAGATCCTCATTCTCAACTTCTTGACCCGTTTTGAGTGGACAATCTGTTTGTTTTCTTTTGCTCTACACGTTCACTTCATCTCTGACATTTCTCCCTCAGCTTCTCTTCTCTTTTCCAACTGGTTTAATCGACCGGGACTGTGTCTTACTCGTCTTCTCTCTCTCTCTCTCTCTCTCTCTCTCTCAGAAAGCTTATTCTAAAGGTCACTTCACTTGTATGCAGTGCAGATCCATAATTCTGCAATACCCAACACCAAGACCAATGCCCAGAAGAATGAAAGCTCAACAGGATATAAGAAAATTAAAATTCAAAATGAATCAACACCAACACAATGAATCAAAATTCAAAAACGAAAATTAGCCTTTTAAGAAATACGTTCTAAATTTGGCCCAATTTGCCATATTCTTCTTGCAACCCCTTTTTGGTTGTAAATCACACTTGAGTATTTGAACTTTGACCAGACACGTCGTTAGTGGGACTGGGACCCCGGTAGTCCCTGTATTAACCTTTATGTCGTGTAAAGCAAGCATTGGTTTTGATGCTTAACGTGAAACGAAAGAGAGAAAATTTTCTTAGTTTTGGTTCTCGGGCAATGCTACTGTGTGGAGTCAAGTGTGATAATTTGTTTTTGGGTTAAGTTACATTTGAATTTTTTAGTTTTCTTTACAAAAAAAAGTTTAAACATATAGGTTAAATTGTAGCAATGGTATATGAATTATACCAATTTGCATTTTCATCTTCGAATTCTACTTATAGTTGTTGTTGTTCTCAAATTATGTTACATGTTGCATTAATGGTCTTTTCTAGTAATTTCGTCAAATTTTTTGTTAAATTCAAGGGTAAACTAAGAAATTATTTTTAGCCTAGGTAGTAGATTTTGAGGTCTACTCGGGCTACATTGAAATCATATCTTTTCACTCATTTGCAATCACCTTCATTATCGTATGATTTTCATTTATTTCTTGTTTTCGAACTCTTCTTTAAACTTGCTCAGTATGTGTCAAACATGCTCAGGGCTTTTCTCAGGTCTCAAGGGAAAATCAGTATGTGTCAAACATGCTCAGAGCTCCTCTCGGGTTTCAAGGAAAAATTTAAAGGTGGGTCTTGACATTCACGTAGTGGGTTTTAGGCATAATAAGCTCTTTACGAAAGACGCTAAGAGCATGTCCAACGCTTGGAGCAAATCGGGCAAAAGGCCCCCCTTGTGAGTCCAGAAGCCCTCCAGCGCACAACTAGGAGCCCGGGCAAACCATGGGTCCCACCAACCCTGGCAAGCCCACTGGCAATTTCTACTTGGGCTAAAGCCCGAAGGTGTTGACGTCAGTTGTGACGTCACGCTGACGTCAGCGAGTGAAAATCCAAAAATAAATTACCGTTGCTGCGTGAATTTCACTCAGCGAGTGGAAATCCAAAAACAAAAATGCCACGTGGCGCTTTCTGGGCGCTGCGATGGTTTTTTTTCCAGAAATTTGACAGCCCTCGTTTTTTTGGCAAAAAAGAATTCTAAAAAAATTCGAAATTTTTTTAAAAAATACTAGATTTTTTCCTATAAATACCTATCAATTTTATTCACTTTCCATACCAAATCTTCATACCAAAAAATACTGGATTTTCTCCTTCCAATATTTTTTCCATTCCACTCACATTTTTCTACTAGTTTTCATTTGTTTCAAAAAACAAATGGCCTCTTTTGTAGAAGCCAAAGGCGCTTAGACTACTGTGGAAGATATTGTGTTGTGTGAGTCTTGGGTGAAAGTTAGTCATTGCCCTATGTCAGGCAATGAGATGAAGTTTTCTCATATGTGGAGAAAAATTCATGAAGAATTTGCTGAAAGATTCGGTTTGACTCTGACGGAAATAGCCTTGTAATCTAGGTGGAAAATTTTGAATAAAGAGTTAGGGAAATAGAGGGATGCCTTAACAAAAGCGAGGGACAACATTTGAAGCGGTCAAAATCTTACCAATGAGGTAAAATATTTATAATTCTCGTTTTATTCAATTTAACGTAACTTTTTTTTTTCTTGCATATTAAATTTATATTTTCTTGCATTTCTAATTTATTTATATTTTGTTGCATAATAATTTTTTTGCATGCATTTGTAAATTGTTTATATTGTCTTACATTTTTTTTTTTTTTGCATAATCATTTTATTTCTTGAATTTGTAAATTGTTTATATTTTGTTGCATAATATTTTTTTTTTTCTTGCAATTCCAAATTATTTATATTTTCTTCCATATTCATTTTTTGGTTGCATTTCCAATTATTTATTTTTAATAGATCGTACAAGCAAAAATATGGTTCGGTGCCACGGGGCAAGGGAAAAAAAGTTTCCATAGTCACCAATGTTGGGAAATTGTGAAGAATTGTTCAAGATTCAAAATCATTTGCACTACTCCGCCGATTGTGTTGAATGAGACGCCGCTCCATGATTCGTCGACAACCGATTCGCCATTGGACTCCCCAATGGATGAAGACTCACCAATCCCACGTGCGCGGAGACCTATTGGGAGAAAGGCGGCAAAGGCAAAGAAAGGGAGCACTTTGAACAATGAATGTGCACAATTTTTGGAGCAAATTGCTAAGAATAGTGCACTGAGACTTGAGAGAGACTTGAAAAGAGAAGAAGCGGACAAGGCATGACATGAAGCATTTGCAATTGAAAGACAGCAGGCACAAGAACAAGACATGGAGGATAGAGAGATGAAAATCATGGTCATGGATACCACCCATATGTCTCCTGAAACAAAGTCCTATTGGAAGATGAAACGAAGGGATGTGAGGAAGAAAACTTTTCCATGACGACGAACCTAGCAATACGGATTGGTTAAATGATCAAAACCATTAGGTTGGATTGAAAGATTTGCCATATGTATTAAGAATTGTTGTATTGTTTCCCTTTTATTCAATAAAGAAAGCATTAAATAATATGTCTGTTAATTAAAAATATTTGCACATGAAAACAAAGTTTAATTAAAAACAAACCTTATTTTATTGCAAATAACACACAAAACAAAGCATAATTCCAAACACACCACACACACAATAAAGCAAACTTGAAAACAAAGCATTAATCTTGACTTCATCCATTGTGATTGCCTTTCATCTCCCACAAGTGCTCGATCAAGTCAACTTGACGTCTCTCGTGAACATACGAAGATTGAATTTCCTAGTAACGATTAATCATGGGGTTGTTGAATCGACCATCCCGAAGTAACGGTTCGTGCTCCAATGGATGTCCATTTGGTCCCATCGGCCTTTCATAAATTCTTGTCAAGGCCGTGTTCGTGGGATTCGATTCGAACACCTCTGGAGCATCATAATCATACTCATCCTCCACAATCATGTTATGGAGGATGATGCAAGTCATCATAATGCTCCGTAGCACCTCCTCATCAAACATCCGAGCAGCACCCCTAATAATATCCCAACGAGCTTGCAAGATACTGAAACACCTTTCCACGTCTTTCCTGTTACCTTCTTGAAAGGAAGAAAATATTTTTTCCTTCTCGGATTGGGGATTCGGAGTTGTTTTCACAAATGTCGTCCGCCTAGGATAAATTCTGTCGGCAAGGTAGTACACACCATAGTATACGGTATTATTGATTTGGTACATGATTTGGGGAGAATGACCTCGCAATACATCGTTGAAGACCGGGGATTGACTAAGCACATTGAGGTCATTCTGAGATTCGGCAACTCCGAAGAAGGCATGCCAAACCCAAGTGTCGAATGAAGCTATGGCCTCCAGAATTATACTTTTTTGGCCCTTTCAATTCCCATAATCTCCTTGCCAAGCAGTTGGGCAATTCTTCCACTGCCAGTGCATGCAATCGATGCTTTTAATCATTCTTGGGAAACCTCGAGCCTTAGTTTTTTGCAGAAGCCTTTGGAGGTCCCTAGGCGTAGGTTTGCGAAAGTACTCCCTCGTGTAGAGATTTTCTATTGCATCACAGAATCTCACCAAGCACTCTAAGATAGTTGATTTTCCCATCCTTGCAATTTCATCCACCTGCTTTGTAGATGCCCCATAAGCAAGCATCCGCAAAGCAGCTGTAAGTTTTTGCTTCGGGAGAAGACCCAAAACTCCAACAGCATCATACTTTTGAATGAAGTATGTGTCGTAATTACAAATATCATGCATGATTTCTTGGAACAAATGTGGCTGCATTCTATATCTCTCCCGAAATTTAGAAACAGGATATAACGAATTTGGGATAAAGTAATCTTCCAAGAGATTCTTACCCCGAGACTGCCTACGTTTGTCCACATTCAGGGCATGATGACGATGGTGTTGCCTTGATTCATTAAGCATACACACTGCTACAAGCATTTCTTCCTCTTCTTCATCGACCTCCCGATCTACCTCAACACGTTTTCGCCGGATTTCTTCCTCTTCTCGCTCTTGCCTCTCCAACACCTTCCTCAAGTTTGACATTGAGAGTAGAATGTGCTTTGTAAAATCTGAGAAATGAAGGAATAAATAAGATATGGTGTGAGAGGTATGAGTTGATGGCGTAGTTTTATAGAGGGATTCAGAAGATAGAGATCACACGTGGCGCAATTTTAGAGGGTGAAAATCTTATCTGAAATATGAGATTATAAATTTTTTAAAATATCTGAAAATCTTATCTAATATGGGACACATGGCGCTATTTTAGAGGGTGAAAATCTTATATGAAATATGAGATTATAATTTTTTTGACAAATATCTGAAATCTTATCTGACATGGGACACATGGCGCAATTTTAGAGGTTGAAAATCTTATATGAAATCTGAGATTATAATTTTTTTTAATAAATATCCGAAAATTTTATCTGAAATAAGACATGTGGCAACCGAGAATCTTTTCTGAAAATGATGGACATGTGGCAACCAAAAATCTTATTCGAAAATGTTATCTGAAATTTTAGGTGATAATTTTATAATAAAGAGTGACACGTGGCAACCAAAAACATTATTTGAAAAGCTTATAAAAATTAATGGTTTAAAGTATTGTAGGGGCTTTTTTCTTCCGGCAGCTACCACGGGCCTGGGCTGCTATAAATAACAAATGGATGAAATTGCCCATTGAGTCTAAGTTCAGAGATCAAGCCCCAAGAATGCTTCGAAAGGGTTGTAAAGCCTTAGGAAACACCTTGGTTACCTTCACCAACGAAAATAATGGCTGCTTACAGATAAATTCTTGGCTTTGCATTGCATGAGAAGCTTGTGGCATGGGAGCAAAATCGACATGAGTTTAGCACCGAAGAGAAAATAAAGTGTTCCTAGGGATATATGGGTATCAAGAAAAGGGATTTTGAAGAGAGGTTTGGTTGGGAAAGGAGGGAAGGAAAGGAAAAGATGGCTTGGGTGTTATTTCCGGCAGCTCGACAGTGACTTTGTCAAATGTCAGAATAGCGTGACAAAGGGGAAAGCTGAGGGAGGATATGAACTAAGCACGAAAATTGCTGGGTTTTGCATGCAAGAGAGAAAGCTTGCTATCTGGATGTGTGTTGTTCTTTGTTGGGTAGAAGAGGCCCTATTTATAGGCGCTGGAAGCTATCTATTTCCAAGAAACCCTAATGACTTCCTTCCTATTTTTCCAAGCTTTTCCTTTCCTTTCTCTCCTCATCCTTTCAATCATCTTCTTGTGGTGAAATCTACTCTGCTCCTCTGCATAAAATCAGGGATTTTGGGAGTTCAAGGTCCCCTTTCCTGCGGCTTGCCTCTGTGAAGAATTCCTATTTCATCCCTCTCCTTTTTCTTCTTTTCTCCTCTTTCCATGGCTAGATCTGATGAAGAAAAGAAATGGCTATATATGCTGGTTCGAAAAGTGGCATCCTCCCTTGCGCGCCAATATCCCTTGGTCCCTTGAAGGTTTTTGCTTGGAACTTGTTCCTTCCATGGCTGAAGCTCTACAACTGCTTTGTGCACGTGGTCCTCCTTGCGCAGCTTTGTCCTCCAGCAAGTGCTGGAGCTTTTGATATTTTTTATCCTAATTGTATGGGCCTTTCATGACAATAATTAAATAAATGGGCTACCCTTAAGTGTTGGGCCATCTTGATTGAGGCAATGGGCCATTCTTGGTTGGAGTAAAGGGCTATTTCTAGTTGGGCTATTTTGGTTGGAGTAATGGGCTATTTTTTGGTTGGGTTATTTTGGTTGGAGTAATGGGCTACTTTCTCTCTTGTGCTCACCCACGTTTGGGCCTAAGAAATGGGCTTGAGTTCCGAGGCTCCCAAGCAAACCCCGGGACTTCCATTTCTTGGCCCATCAATGGGCCTCATGTCAACTTATTACCATCCATACCACAACCCACGCAAGCAAGTCTCAGGCATCTTGCGTGGCTTGGGCCCACTTAAGCGTGTAGCGTGCCGTGTTACTTATTTGCTTGGCGTGGCATGTGTGCGAGAGCATATGATGAACTTTCGTGTGCTCAAATCGGGTTTCTTCTCGGTAAGGTATTGCATTAGGCCGAGAATTTATTTGGGTTGAACCTTGACTTTTTTGTGCCTCAACAAGTATAAAAAAATTCAGACAAAAAAAAAAGTATAAAAAAATAGGAAATAAAGTACAATGAATAGTATTTGCCTTTACCCTAGCCTTTTGGAGTGGCAAGGTTGGCACTATTCATGTGAATAGTGCCAGCCCTTGCCTTGCCTTGCCTTGCCTTAGCCTTTTGGGGTGGACATGCTCTAAAACAAATACAACTATCCTCTTGGTAGCAATTTTTTTTTTGGAAACTGAATACTTCATTAGGCAGAAGCCAAGGCAATAGCCAGGGAAAAGAAACAGAGGAGTACATCATTTGTCTAGGCACACTCGCCTACACTAAACCAAGAAACCAAAAGGCAACCAAAAAGATACAAACTAACCCAGAGTTACAGAAAGAAAAATAGTTAGAATAGAAACCAAACACATTGCAGATGGCAACAGGTGTCAGCGGTCCAGAAGCTCATCACCAAAACAAAGCCTACGGGGGGGAAGGAAGCCCATCACGAGACAAAACATGAACAAGGGAGGATGGGGACCGATCGACCCAAACTTCCGTACCTATCCCTCTAAAAGCAATCACAGTCGCAGCATCCGCAACCGCATTGGCTTCTCTTGGGATCCAAGCCCAAACGAACAGCAGAAAACTTGGACTTCAATTCCTGTATCCGACATAAAGAGGGATACATACCCAGTCCCCTCTGGCAATTTTCCAGAACAATTATCAATAACATTCTTTGAATTAGACTCAACACACACATGAGTGATGCCATGTTCCAGCACAAGGATAGTCCCTCATAATCCCCCGCGCTTCAGCAATCTCAACAGACCCAGTTGTGGTCTCAAACTTTCCCATACTTAAAGTCACCCATGTGGTTTCTGATGACTATACCAAGGCCAGTTAAACCCGAAGCCTTTGCCAAGAGGCGTCCACATTCAGCTTAAGAAAAGGGTTAGGGGGAGCACAAACACGTCACGCCAGGATTCACCACACCTTCCTCTCCACCACTTATTGATATTCCCTAGGCAAACCTCATTTGGAAAAATTCAGACCAGGCCTCCCTAGCTCCACGCAAGACCTCTAAAGGATTGGATGCAAATGATCAAACACAGCTTTACAAAGAGCTTTCCAAATACTCCACATAACAAATGACACTATAATAATTGATCTGTTAACCTCATCTTTAGGCTGGTCAGGAATGTTGCAGAGGGAGAAAAACCATGTTGAAGAGAGGTTACCTGTTGTCTATTGCCGATATACCCCAGTAGGCTAGCGAACCATACCCTGATAACCCAAGGACAAGTCAGGAGGGCATGTTCAACCGATTCAGGATGGTCTTCACATATTGGGCATGTTGAGGAGCATGGCACCCTTCTTCCAACCAAGTTGGCCTTTGTAGCTGGACAGTTGGTCATAGCCTTCCACATAAAGTGTCAAATTTTAGGAAGGGTTTCGCATGCCAAATTAGCTTCCAGAGTTTCTTATCCACCCCCATGGAGCTAGAGGCTTTATCCACGATGCACATTCTAGCCTATATATGCAGAAAATAGTACCCCGACCTGACCGTATTGCCCATGTCTATTCAAAGGCCAAATTAAGCATGTCCTTACCATCACGGGGACCAAGGGGAATAGCCAAGATGGCAGCTTCCTCCTGGACAAAGATACACTGTCTAATTGGCTCCACATTCTAGGATCGGGTACAAGGATCAATAATGGTTGCAACACGAGTCTCTTGGCATAACTCACCCGATAGTTGGTTGGATAACCGAGCTCCTGGAATAGGATGAATCCAACGGTCATGCCATAGCCTAACAGTTTCTCCATTAACCACTTGCCATTGCATGCCCTGGTTGATCACTTTCAGACCCTCCATAATACTTGGCCAGACCCATGAAGCTTTGGCACCCTTTTTAGCATTAAGCACATTACCATCAGGAAAATATTTGTCTTTAAGAATGCATGCCCATAAGGAGCCAGGGTTCATGAGCAACTGCCAGCCTTGCATTGCTAATAAGGCTAAATTGAACTCACTAAAATTTCGGAATCCCATTCCGCCTTCAACTTAAGCAAGGCCCAACTTCTCCCAGCTTACCCAGTGGATCTTGTTAGACTCATTCTTCTGCCCCCCCAAAAACTCTCAATGGATGAGTCAAGCTCTTTGCATAAGGTAATAGGAAACTTAAAAACCGACATGGGTAATGCCGGAATAGTCTGAACAACTGCTTTAACTAGGATCTCTTTCCTAACTTGAGAGAGAAGGAGCTGCTTCCAGCCTTGCAATTTTCCAAGTATACAATCTTTTATATATTTTAAAGCTCCTTTTTAGACTTCCCCACACGGTCGGCAATCCCAAGTATACCCCAAGATTCTCCACAAGTGCCATTCCCAACAACTCACAAATACTATTCTTGACCTTAGTGGAAGAATTGGTGCTAAAAAAGTAGCAAGACTTATCAGTATTGAGAAGCTGGCCAGAGGCTAAGTAACTCCTTAGGAGAGCCAACATATTAGAGCAATTTTCCCGACTAGCTCTCATAAACATAAGAGAGTCGTCAGCGAAAAAGATATAGGAAATCATGGTGTCATTCCTACTAAGCTTGATACCTTGGATACAACCTGCTATACATGCTGCATTGATCATCGCAGATAGGGCCTCACTAATAATAATGAAGAGGTAAGGGGATAAGGGGCCACCTTGTCTTAGGCCTCTTGTGGGGCGAAAACGCTTGCTTGGGCTGCCATTAATAATCACAGAAAAACTCCACAGATCGAACACATTTAAGGATCAGGGACACCCATCGTTTGTCAATCCCATCTTAATCATAGTAGCCTCAAGGAAATCTCACTCGACCCTATCATAAGCTTTGCTCATATCTAATTTCATGGCCATTTCGAAGCACTTCTTCTTTTTTAGCATTTTAAGGTGATGAAAAACCTCATGAGCAATAATCACATTGTCTTGAATTTGTCGATTGGGCACAAAGGCACTCTGATGGTGGGTAATAACTTGCTCCAGGATGGGCTTGAGCCGATTGGCTAAGACCTTAGCAAAAATCTTGTAAGAGAAATTACAGCAGCTAATAGGGCGAAATTGGCTCACGGCTTCCGGGTTATGCACCGTCGGGATAAGGACGATGTTTGTGCCATTAACCTTATCCAAAGCTACTTCCCCCCTGAAAAACTCATGAACCGCTCAATGAACTTCATCACGAATCGACCCCCAGTACGTTAGTAAAATAAACCTTGAAATCCATCAGGGGCCAGGGGATTTTAACGCCCCCATCTCTTTCGCAGCAATATCAATTTCTTTATCCTGTAGGGGAGCAAGAGTGCCTCAGTCATTTATGGTGTAACCATCATCTTTATGCTCGCTAGAACATCCTGGAACTCCCAACGACCACCAGTAGTTGCCCACGAAGTGGCCATCAATAGTTCTTCGAATATCAGCCTCATTCTCACCCAATTCCCATTGTCCAGTTTCAGCTTGCAGATATGGTTGTCTCTGCGCCTCTGGATGATGGAGTGATGGAGAAAGTTGTGTTTGAGTCTCCATCCTTTAACCATTTAACGCGGGATCACTGACTCCAGAACTTCTCTTCAGAGGACCACAGCTTAGCCAATTCCAATTTTAACCGGTTCAATGGGGGGATAATTGACTTCCCAATCCATTTGTAGCTTAGAGAGAGCCTCCATAAGCCCCCAATGCGCTTTTTGTTGTTTGGAAACTTTTCCTTGCTCCATTTTGAAGGCCCTTTCTACACCACTTAAGGCCTAAACACCACTTGTCAATATGCCAATTCCTTCTAGAGGTAGTCTCATGCCAATTTTCCCGAACTATCTCCTTACTATCATGCTTAGACGCCCAAAAGCCTCGAATTTAAAAAGCTTGTGTACCTTTTTCAGGGTTAGGCTCGAGTCAATCACTAGGGGGCAATGATCCAATCCCACAGCTAGGCAATGTATAACAGTAGAGTTTGGCTAAGCTACCTGCCACTACAATTAATCAGGCCCCTGTCTAATCATTCTTGCACAAGGCCCCCTTTGAATCTATTATTTCTCCAAGTGAACCTTGGCCCTGGAACCCAAGATCAATTAAACCCAGCTTTATCCATAAAATTCATCAATTACTGAGGCCTATAAACTGACGTCTCGCGACCTCCACTTTTTTCAAAACCACATAAAATTTCATTGAAGTCACCTGCACATAACCAGGGTAAGGAATTATCTCCATGTGCTCTAGATTCCTCCAAAAAAACATCTTTGTCCACTCTATACGGTGTACCATACACCCAGTGATGCGCTTTGGGTATCCCCATTCCTACTAGTGATGGCCGTATCGATAACATTCTTTTGATGAAGAAGGATTTGGATGTCCAAATCATCATTCCAACATAGACTCAATCGGTAGCAATACCATCTGGATCAAAATTGAAGGAATTACGATATCCAACTTCCGCCTTATTACATTTATCCCATTGTCTTTCATTTTGGTTTCCATGAGAAAGACAATGGAGGGTCTATATTTCCTGGTGCTGGTGCCCAAGTGCTGGACTGTCAAGTTCGGACCAAGCCCTGATAGTTCCATAGAAGGTGTATCATGGCGATTTTGTGGCTGTGAGGGCCAGCTGCCAACACCCCGGGAGGGCAACTCCCGAATTCCTAGGTTCCAGATCTGCACCAAGACTGTCTTCTGAAGCATAGCAGGCTTCCACAGTAACTTCCATGAGTCCATCATCTTGGTCTCCTTTGTAATCATTGTGGGCAGCTTGGATTTCCCTTATCACGACTCCACCCGCTTTTTGGTAGCAATTGACTACTTATCAAATGCAGAAGTTGAAGCGTTCACACACATGTGAAAAGACAAAGTAATAAGTTTAAGGGATAAAGATATTTGGCTAATTATTTTCATTGTGACTTCTATATGAAAAAAATTTCCATCCCTAGTTTTCCAGGCTTAAGAATAAAGATAATTTTGGAGTTTTGTGCATGATCAGATTTGGGTTTTGGGGAAAGAAAATAATAGGCATGTTTATTTACTATAAGGGTAACTAGCACTATTTTGATTCATGACTTCTTCCATTACTAATATATGGGTATTGAAATTATTTTTTACTCTTGATTTCGCTTGAGTTTACTTATGTACAAAATTAAGAAGTATACGGATGCCAATTCAAATATGTAAATACAAAAAATTAGATTGATTTAGGGAGAAGTAGTTGACTCCATACCCTTTCTTCTCTTGCCTATTCCTTACTTCCTCGATTCACGACTTTTCTCATTTCAAGTAATAGGTTTTCTCGAAAATGAAAAAATAAAGAAGCAAATCCGTACCCAAACATTGATTTGTCCAAAAATAAAAAGACATTTTCTCCATACCCGATATGGCTCGTGTAAAGCCTTTTTCTTTCTTGTGGTGAAGTTTCCCCCTTCAGTTTAATTGAGTAACTTGACTTACAATTAGCAACATCAACTACATCATACTAATCAATCCTACAGCACAAATTCTTCATATCATCATCATATGATCATCAAATGGCCAGAAACTGCCTGCAAGCGGCGGAGCTAACCACCAGCGGCCGCCCAGTCCTCCTTCCAACGGAGATCGAATGCTCACTCCTCTCCACCGTAGACCTCGAATGCGAAGACCTCCCCAACTTCCCTCACCTCAAATCGGGTCTCCTCATTCTCACCACCCACCGCCTCTTATGGCTTCCCGAGTCCACCGCCTCCTCTTCAGCCTCCGCCATCCCTCTCGCCGCCATCACCCACATCTTCTCCGCCAAAAAGTCAATCAAGTCCATATTCGCCTCACCCCGGCTCCGATTCCAACTCTCGGTCTCGCCCGAAGGCTGGGTTTCGGATTCGGGTTCTGGTTCAAGGTCCGTGGTGGTGACGGTCGTGGTCAGGGGGAAGGGCGATTTGGACGCCTTTTGAACAAGTTTTGGGACAGCTGGCGGGGAAGGGCCTGGGAGATTGTGCATGAGCAGGCCGGCTCGGATGTTGCTTCGGGTTCCGGGTCGAGCTCTGGGATGTATACGAGGGAAGGGGCTGTGAGGATGGTTGGAGTGTCAGGGATTCTAAGGAAGGAGCAGGAGATGTGGGAGAGTACTGATAAGAGCTTGCAGGACGCTTTCCAGGACTTGAATGCTCTCATGGTAATGCTGCCTGTTTGGTTACTAAGATAATTGTTAAATTCCATGAATTTAAGTTTTTTATCAACTGGGAAAGTAGAATCTGGCTGTTCACTGAATGGGGGAAAATTCTGAAATCGAAGTATATGGTAAATGTGCCTTTTTGTGTATGTCTGCATCTCAAGTATTTGATTTTTGGGAAAGTAATTTGCAATGCTGTGCTGGATTGATGAGAATATGTGTTGAAGGACTTTTATTGAGAATTTTTGGTCTTAGGCTTTTTCGTTTTTGGGTTTGTGATCATATATGTTTTGCTTAGTTGCTGAAAAAATTGTTGAATGCACAGCTGAAGGCTGTAATATGCGGCTTAGCTAGTGAACACTGGATTTTTCTTTTTTATTTTTCTAAATTTTGAAAGTAATTGCATTTGAGTCCTAAAAATAGGCTTGTTTATTCTTATTTTTATTATATAGTTTCGACTTGTGGGTGCATTCAGTGTAGATACTTTTGAACCAATGTTATGTTCTCTGTTTGTGAATGGCTTTAAGTTGTAGAGCAATATTAAATTTACAGAGTAAGGCTAAAGAGATGGTGATGCTAGCAGAGAAAATGAGGCAGAAGCTTTTATCTGGCTCGACTTCTCAGCCCAGTGCGGAAAATGATGAAGAATTGGGTTCCAAACAAGAGATGCAAGATTGGTTGCTGAGTGTTGGTATTATATCGCCTGTTACCAAGGAGTCTGCTGGTGCTATGTATCACCAACAATTGTCCCGTCAGGTTGTCTTCTTTCTATATTCTTTGTGAATGAAACCACTTTGTTTAGTTTCTCTCTTTAGCATTTGATGATCAAGTGAACTGTAAAGTCAGATTGTATCACTGGAATATCAGTCTGTGCCATTGAAGAGAAAGTTAGCACCATCCTTAGACCCTGAGCTATTCCTCGTTAAAAAGCAACAAAATGTAAACAATATTTCTACTTTCTTGACCAATCTCGTTTCAAAAAATTTTAAAAAAAATTCTTGACCAAGCAATTTGAAGTTATGCTAGGAAATTTCTATTGTGCAATTCTGATTTATCTTGTTAAACTGTATTGTGTTAACTTGTCTGATATATACGTTTATTCTTATTGGATGTTCACATTATTGATTTATGAAAAATACCTCATGTTGTTTATTAGTTTTTTTTATATCTTTCGTCTTAGAGGAGAACTCATTTTCTGTTGTTTTTGGTAAATAGTTAGCAGATTTTGTCAGACTTCCACTTGAGAGATCTGGGGGAATGATGAATCTTATAGACATCTACTGTCTCTTCAATCGTGCTCGAGGCACAGGTTTTGTGTGATGATATCA
>BJCG01001194.1:0-44224 GCA_005406145.1 Prunus yedoensis | reverse complement strand
TGGCAATGGTTCTTTCATGCCGGACAGTCTCCCTCTTGTCTGCAGGTGGTTTAAGCGAATGCAGAGGAAAGGCCAAAATGTTCTAAGGCTGCTGGATGACATTGAGTACTTCGTCTTCCGCCCGTACGGCATTTCAGCGGAGACCTTCACTTTTGTGCCCTTCTATGCTGATGTTGACGACATTGTTGAGGTTCCTGCAGTGATGTCTCAAGGCTGCAGTTTCAGAAGGTATTCCTTGTTGAATGCCGCATGCCTCCCACTGCCCACTTTAGGTGACAATCGTTCGGAGGTCTCCGTGACTTACTCACCCCACCGGGTCAGACGGCAGCTTGGACTTGACCAGGGCGTGCCAAACGATCCTAACCATGGTGACCCCTTCCTACTTCACAGGGTCTTTTGGAGCAACCGCAACATACTGGACAGCGTTAGGCCCCCTTTCCTAGCCGGCAATAGAAGAATTGGTGGTTTCTCACCCGGATATCAAGCCTACTGGAATCGCTGCCTTGCTTCCATGCACGAGCTCCAATCCTCCCCTTGTGACAGGTTGCCTCCGACTACCGCTCGTCTTGCTGGTCTAGTATCAGAGGAGAAAGCGATCCCCTTAAGCGTGAAGCGCAACCTCCCCTTTATTTCTAAAAGTGGTGACGTTGTCGGGGAGTTCTCCAAGGCGAAGCAGAGACCAAGAACGCAGAGTCCCTGCAGTTCTGGAAAAAGGGCAGCGCCGGCGTCAAGTAAACAGAAACAGGAGGAGAAGCCAAGCGCGAAGAAGGCGCAGGTCGCAGGTAAACCTAGGAGGTTCATTCCGAAGGTGGCGCCGAGTGGCCCTCCCCGAACTAAAGAAGTAACTCCCCCAGCACGTTCACAGCCTTCAAAACCTACTGCATCCGAGAGCCAGGGCCGTGCTGGCAAGGCGCTGGAGACCACCCCTCTTCGCAGTAAGTGCTGACCACTTTCCTCTGTCTGCCTTGCCTCCTTTTCTTTTATTTATTTATTATTTATCTATTCATCCAACCTTCCTTCTTTTCTCTTCCAAAGAAAAAATGGGCACCACCCTGAAGAGGAAGAGAAGCGGTGCAGCTTTCGTAAGTCCCGACGTGGCTCCGAAACGTCGTAGCATGCGCATCCTACATGCACGGTTCACTAGGGCTCGTACGAGCGATAGCGAGACTTCCGGAGACAGGGCTGTGGTGACCATTGACGATGATAGTGATGGCGATGATGCCACCGAGATTGAGGCTAGTGTCCCCGAGCAAGAGAGTGTTGATGACATGGATGACATCCGTGAGGATTTTGGTGAGGGTGATCATCATGGTCATGCTGGAGATGCATTTGTGCATTCCAGCAGCTACCCGGAAGAGCACGGTGGCTCAGATGCTTTTACCGATAGTAGTGTGCGTCACATCAACATTGAATCGGTACCCAACACGTCTCATGCCTCATTTTGCTTTTGTTTCCTTGTTCCGTGGGCCGCTTATTTACCCTTTGCCCTCACTTTGCAGATTGTCGTTGTTACTGATGACCAAAACCTTACTGCTGCTGTTGCTGATTCTGTACAGAGTACCCAAGAGGTATCCATTGTTTGCTCTGCTTACATATTCTTTTCCTATCTTCATTCTTCTTTAGTCAGGCAATCCTTCTTTTGCCTCCCAACTATGCACGTGGCATAGCTCGTTAAATGCCTCATACTTATCTTGTGTACTCCCCCCCCCCCTTTTTTAGGTTGGGCATGCTACTCACGATATGGAAATTGTGCCTGCGGTGCCTTCTTCTTCCAGCACATTTGACTCGCTGGTTGAAGCAGCCCTTGCCGAGTCTTCTCCGACCATTGTACCTGCAAACTCTCCTGACGCAGTACCCGTGTCCCAGGCCGCGAGTCCACTGTCGCCCATCATTCAGCACTTCCTTCGAAGGAACCTAGAAACTGACCTTTCACCCACTCTTCCAGCAGCTTTCCGGAGTAAGACATTTACTTTTCATGGTACACTGCCCGCTCCATCTCACATTCAGCCGCTTCTCCGGATACCAGGCCCGAGTTCTCCAGCACCTCCTCCGTTGGTCCCATTTGATAATGCTGCTACTGATGGAGAGCCCTTGGCTAAGGATACTGTTACAGAGATCATTCTTGCAGGGCACTCATCTAACACATCTTGGCTAGAATGGGAACGATCCTTTATTGCATTTAGGGCCTTCTTTGATAGTGGAGTCCAGGTCCTTCGATCCGCAGATGAACTCCTGCCACTTTGTCACCTATTTAATGGCTACGCAATGTTTCGAGGAGCTCTTGTTTATCCCGAGACAGTTGCGGCTTTGGAAAAATTTATGGAGAAATACGGAGACTTCATGGATAGTGCAAGCATTACCGCCTCCTTTTCACGGTGTGCTGCCTTTGCTGGATATTACAGACCACAGACTTCTTTGCTGGCGGGATGCAATTTGTGAAGCCATGACCTTGGGCTTTCGGGTAGATTTTCTTCTGAACTTGGTGCGAGACTTGGCACGTGCTGTCTTCGGGGCACGGGCTGTTCGTAGCATGGAGTTGTCTTCCAGTCCTGACAAAATAAGAGCAGCGGCAGAGGCCTTAAGTCTTAAGCAACGTGAGCTGGAAAATCAGCATGGGAATTGCACGCCCTCCTTCTCGCCCAAGGTGTTTCCGCTAATGGTGCTGGCTGCGTGCAGGAGGCAATACCAGATCCTCCTGCAAGGCTTTTGTGTCCTTTTTTAGCCATATCCGATGGTTTTGAGGTGCGTGGCCCTTCATCTTTCTTACCCATGCTCCTTCTTCTTCTTTTTTTTTTTAGCATCTTATCCAGTGCCTATTTTATTTCTCCTAACTTCACCCTTGCCTTGTCTCGCAGGTTACTCTTTGCTTGGTGTAAAGCTAGCTGGCCTGGCACATTGAAGAACACATTAGTTTTCTGACTTGTATAACTTAGCTTTGCATGGGTTGTATTCCTTTAGATGTTCCGGCACTTGTGCTGTGAAATCCTTGTACTGTAAGGCTGTTGTGTTCAAGCTGCTGGAACCTGCGTTTTATTTTCTCTTAGATGCTGGAGACACGTTGTAACCTCTATTGGTATATATATATATGCTGCCTGGTTAGTGGAATTCGTGCTTGTGAATTGCTTGAGATTGCTTGAGACTTTCTGACAGGTTGGATATCTTAAAAAAGAAAACAAAGCATGTGCTGCCGAAATTTTGGTATAATTCCAGATTTTATTTGCATGACTTGCCCAACTACTAAGCTTGAAAAACACCTTCTCATCATGGCTCGAAAGGACTAGATTAGTGCACATGATTTTCACCATGATTTTCTGTAAAATTTACAGATATTCCGCATATCCTGATTGCTTGCCAAAAGAAATCATGACTTTGTTGTTCCCAGAGCCTTGAGAATGCATGTCTTTCTGTAATAGCCTGGCTTTGCATACTGATGCTGTTTTGCCTTGGGCTTGATAGTTCGGGATCCCACCCAAGTGGCTTTGCTTTGCATGTTTTTACTGCTAAGTAACATGTGTTTGTTTTTTTTTTTTTTTCTACCATCATTAATTAAAATTTTTTCTTTTATATACGTGTATATACATAGTGTTTGCTGCAAAGTAAGCTTGGGATACATAAAGTAATATTTTGGAGGCAAGTTTTCTTTTCAAAATACTCCTTCGTTTCATTGCAAGCTCAATGCTACCATAGTAGGTGCATCATACAAGGGTTTTTTCAAAATATCAAGTAAAACCACAGAAGGAGTTCATATTTGAAATGAAACGAAAATGCAGAATATAAAACTAACTTAGCAGTAGTACGGTTTGAGCCACGTCCCGTTGATGGGATCCGTTAGCATGCCTTCCTTGACAGAGACCAAGCGATAATAGCCGTTGCTATGAACCTCTTTGACTGCAAATGGTCCTTCCAGTGCGGGGCAAACTTCGAAGGTCCCGATATTTGTCTTCTTACATGTTCGACGACTTTTAGCACGAGGTCCTCCTTGCTTAAGGCTTGCGGCTTGACTGTTCTGTTGTAAGCTTGGGGCAATGGTTTTGTGGTAGAGCGCTGCTCTTCTTTTGGCTTCCGCTCTTTTTTCGTCGACAGCTTCGAGGTCTAATAGGCGCCAATCTGAGCATGACTTCATATCCATTCGAGATCATTGACAGCCGATACTCTGGCCGTGGGGATGGTGATTTCTACGGGTGAAATGGCATCAGACCCATACACAAGAGAATAGGCGAAAACCTGTAGCGCTTCTCGGAGAGGGTGCGGTAAGCCCACAAGGCATCCGGCAGGTGGACACTCCAACCTCCTTCGTACTCGTACACCATTTGGCTCAAATCCTCAATAGGGTCTTGTTTGTAGCCTCGGCTTGACCATTTCCCTGCGGGTAATAAGGCGTGGGAGCGGCGATGCTTGATACCATAGCCACTAAGCGTTGAGCTCACTTGCTTGTTAACAAAAGGGTGCCATTGTCAGTGACCATTTTGTATGGAATTCCAAACCTGCACACGATGTATTCCCGAATAAAATTTGAAATAGCAGCTCCCGTGGCCTTTCGAAGAGGGATTGCTTCAACCCACTTCGTGAAATATTCCGTGGCAGTGAGAATCCATATGTAACCGTCGGAAGGAGGATGGATCGTTCCAATTAAGTCAAGCCCCCAAGTATGAAAAGGCCAAGGAGTGCGCATGTCCTGCAGCAATGGGGGGCTTGTGACTCAAATTGGCATGAATTTGGCATGTGTGGCATCTTTTGACGAAGTCGTGTGCATCTTTCTTCATGGTAGGCCAATAATACCCAACACTCAGCAGCTGCCGATGAAGCCTCTTCATTCCCTGGTGCTCTCCACACTCTCCAGCATGTATTTCTTGCATAACCTGACGTGCCTCCGATTCTCCCAGACACCTCAATGGTTCGCCATTAAACCCCTTACGGTAAAGTGTCGACCCGTCTACGAAATACCTCTTTACTGTCTTCTTGAGCTTGTAGGCAAGCTTGGGATTGGTTGGTAGAGTCCTTTCGGCAAAAAATGCTAAGTAAGGAGCTCTCCAATCTTCTGTGAATGAAGTGGTGAAAGATTCTTCGATGGAGGGTATTGTAGAACACATGGGGCAATTGGATTGGATTCCAGCCGATTGCCTCTTCATTCTGGCCAGTAGTAGCCCTTGCGTTGCAGACGTCGATACAAAACTGATCACTGGGCTCCAGGGCGCAGGTGCGTCATGAACCTCTTGCAACCTCTTTGTGCTTCTGTGAGTTCCTAATACACCGAGTCAAAATACCCCCTGGAAGGCGCCTGTAGAGCTCTCCAAAGATGATCGTGTATCTTTTATTCTTTGATGTCGCTTCCCTTGCTCATCTTCTCCTTCACAGCCTTCCTCCAATCATCTTCTGCTTCCGGCAGCTCCTCTTGGAGCATTGCTTCAACTACAGACATATCTTTTTTATCACAGTGATGTTGGGCTGTTCTTCAACAAATGAGAGCTTCGATCCTAGTGTAGCCAGTGCATCGGCGTATCTATTGGTGACTCCGGGAAATGTGCTCCGTCACGACTTGCTTGAAAGAATTAATGATTTTTTCGGCCGTTGTACGATATGGTGCCAACGTCGCCTCCTTCAAACAGCAAAATTCCCTTGTAATGACTCAGCACCAGATTCGAGTCCCCAATGATCTTGATTCTCTCTACAACCCATCTTTCTTGCCGTAGACATTCCCATAATAAAAACTTCATACTCCGCTGTGTTGTTTGTGCACGGAAATTTAGCTTAAACGAGAGGGCTGTAGCTGTCCTTCGGGATTAATGAGCACCACACCTGCTCCTCCATCACTTTGACGTAGAAGACCCGTCAAAGTAGAGGGTCCATGGTTCCTCCTCTGTAACAACAGCGACTACTTCCGGCAGCTCCCCAGAACCTCCTCGGAAAGGGTTGATTTCTTCTACTTCAGGAAATAGAGGCCAAGCATGTCACCACTGCCTGCCCTTTGATGGCCTTAGGCGTCATGCACGTGATATCAAATTCGGACAGTTGTAACAACCAACGTGCAAGACGTCCCTATAGCACCGGGCCTTGTAAGCAAGTACCTCACGGGGTCAGATTTTACCACGAGCTGCAGCTTGTGAGCAAAGGAAGTAATGTCGCAGACGTTGCGCAGCATAGATAAGAGCAAGGCACAAGAGCTCGATTTTTGGGTATCTTGTTTCAGCCCCTCTCAATTGTCTACTCACATAATAAATGGGACTCCCCTCTCCTTCGTGTTCATCCTGGGCCAGCAGAGCCCCACCGCTGTATTCGTGGCAGCCAAATAAAGCTTGAGTGGAAGTCCCGGAATAGGTGCTCTCATTGTAGGTAGCTTGGTGATTATTTGTTGTATCTTCGAGTAGGCTTCCTGGCACTCCTTGCTCCATACATACGGCTTGCCTTTCTTGAGCAAAGGAGTAAAAGTACTCATTGTGGCAGCGAGGCCTGGGATGAAGCGCCGAATGTATGACAGCCTCCCCATGAAACTCTTCAATTCCTTTGGGCTCTTAGGCGATGCAAGAGAGTTTATAGCTCTAGTCTTTTCAGGATCCACGTCTATGCCGCGCTGGTGCACCTGGAACCCCAAGAACTTCCCGGATGAAACCCCAAATGCACACTTCTTTCGGATTCATCTTCAATCCATAAAGCCGACATCTTTCCAGCACCTTCCTCAAAACTTCCCGATGGCCCTCTGATGAGCACATAAACTATCACATTTATTATCCCTAAATATATTTGTTAATAATTGATTTTCTTACAATTTTAGTTAATTAGGTTTGTTTTTCACTTTTGCACTTGCTTACATACCCATTACATAATTGATGATTTCATTATTTTGTCTTAAGGTTGAGGAATTATCAAAGAGGAGACTTGGTGGCATTAAACAATTTATAGTTGGGAATGACCAAATGAATGATGAAGATAGTGCCACACCAAGGCATAAAAGAAAGGAAAAGAAGCAATGGATGGAGCAATGAAGAAGAAAGAATTGAAAAGAATGCATGAAGTGCCACACCCATGTCAAAAGAAGAAACAATGAAGAGATGGGTTACAGTTGTTGCATTGAAGAAGATGAAGAATTTGGAGAATGGAGTCATCAACACTATGGAATAAGTAATAGAAGCAAATTGGCAATTGGTTTGATGGCAAGTGGAATACATATTAAACTCATGAATGGAGGGATTTAATGAATTTTGAATTGCTCCCATTTTCCTATAAATAGGAGGAGCTATGGCATTGTAAAATCACACCCAAGCTCCACAACTCTTGAGCTTTCTCTCTTCCCTCCATCTTTCTAGTTTTAATTTCTGTTTTTAGTTTAATTTTATTATGGGGAACTAACTCCCTAGCTAAGGCTAGGGAGAAAGCTTTTAATATAAGTGTGTAATTTTATTAGTTGATCCAACTTAAGCTTTAATGTGATTTTGTAGTTTTTGTTCAAATGGAATTTGTAGTTTTCTTTTTAATTAATTGATGAATGTTTGATATTCTATTTCATGGGTTCAATCATGTTTTTCCCATTGTGTAGTAAAACTTTCATGCTTTTAAAAGAGAAGAGAATTACTAAAGATTAATAGAATTTTGATGAAGTTTATTTTTTGATAGTTTGTTGCCAATGGTACAAGTTATGCTTAGAATACTTCTAAAGGAAATTAAAAAGGGCTTTAATTATTTTGAACAACTACAAAGGAAAATATTTTGTGGATCAAATTATTAAGAGTTGCATGCTTATGTTAAAAGTGGAAACCCAATGCCTTAGTGTTTTAATCAATTGATTTTTCTTGAAATCAAATCTTGCATAAATCTACTTTTCAATCATAATTGTTCGTTTTCAGCTCTGTTATCTTTACACCGCTCTCTGTGGATACGACACTCGGACTTCCGAGCTACACTACTACACGACACCTTCCCTTGGGTTTTGCAAAGTGGTGCGAACAAATTGGCGCCGTTGCCGGGGAGCGGCTTGTCAAAGAGTACAGAGATCCCCTTGGTCAGAGGTTTGCTGGTTATGTGAAATTCTTCACATATGGTACACTCTTTCCAACTTTCATCTTATTGTTAATAATTTTTTTTTTTTTAATTTTTTGTTTTATTTTGTTTTTGTTTTTGTTTATTTATTTATTTACTTTATGCGACCTAGAGATCATCTAGGAAGATTTGTCAAAAAGTCTGCAACTGTTAATTCTGCTTCAACTTCTTCAACTGAAATATCCAACAAATCTGAAAGCATGGCAGAAATTGCACATATTGAACAAGAAATTGCGAATAATGAACGAGAGGTTAATGCTCAGATTGTGAATGATGAAATAAGAGAAGTAGTTGCACCTAGGACTTTAGAGACATTTTTGCATCCTATTCGTGCACCAAATCCTTCATGCATCATGTTTTCCACCTAACATGCCAAATTATGATTTCAAACCTGGAATGATTCAATTACTACCTATTTTTCATGGCATGGAAAGTGAAAATCCTTATGTGCATGTTAGGGAATTTGAAGAGGCTATTGGCACTTTTTACAATGTTCAACTTGATAGGCTTAATTTCATAAGGTTAAAATTTTTTCCATTTTTCTTAAAGAAAAGGCTAAAGAGTTGTTGTATTCATTAAGGGCTAGATCCATAGGTGTCTTGGGGGGAAATGACTCAAGCATTTTCAACAAGTATTTTCCTAATCACAAAGACAATTGCTCTTAGAAAGAATCTCAAATTTCTCCTCAAAAGGAAAATGAAACTTTGTATCAAACTTGGGAAAAATTTAAAGAGCTTTTGAATTTGTGTCCACACCATGGCTTTGAAAACTGGCGCCTTGCTAGTTATATCTATGAGGGACTTCTCCCCCGTGATCGCCAATTTGTTGAGTCTATGTGTAATGGAAATTTTATGCAAAAAGACCCTGATGATGCCCTAGAATTTTTGGATGAAATTGCTGAAAAAGCTCATCAATGGACTGTCCCCAGTCTAGTTGAGACCACTGATCGTTCAAGAATTGCCACATCTTCTACTAATAAAGGAATTTACCATTAAAAGAAGAAGATGATTGGAAATTAAAATTTGAGGTTTGACTAAAGAGCTAGCTGCTTTGAAAACGGAAAAATCAAATTTGCCTCAACCTGTTTTTCAAGCTGATGTTAATCAAGTTTGTGATTCTTGTTATGAGATTGGTCATACTGTTAAAAACTGCCCAATTTTTCAGGAAATGAAAGGAGCTTATGAAGAGCGTTGTGCTGCTGTTGGAAACTTCAAACAACAATATTCTCCTTTTTCCAACACTTACAATCCAGCAACAAGAAATCATCCAAACTTTCGTTGGAGCAGTGATTCACAACCTCAGGTAAGTGATAGAAATTCTTTCAATCATCAGTTTCCTGCAAACTAATACATTTAATGCTAGACCTTCTTTGAGCGATACTCTTCAAGCATTTATGCAGGAACAACAGAAGCAAAATCAAAGGTATGATACCTTGTTTGGTCAAATGGTTGAAGAAATAAAGAAATTAAAAGCCAAATTTCTAAATTGACAAATTCTTTTGCAATAAATGAAAAAGGAAAATTTCCTTCCCAAACTCAACCAAATCCAAAGAATGTTAATTCGTGTGGAACCTCAATTGAACATGCTAAGTCTGTCATTACTCTTAGAAGTGGTAAAATAATTGATAGCACACCTTCACCAAAGGAAGTTGAAAAATCTAAGAATAATGATGAACTAAACAAGTCCAAATTGAGTGAATCAAATGAATATCATTTTCCTGCTCCTTTTCCTCAAGCTTTAAATCCTCCAAAGAAATTGAATCAAAATTCTGAAATTTTGGATGTTTTTAAAGAAGTCAAAGTTAATATTCCTCTGTTAGATGCTATTAAACAGATCCCTTCTTATGCTAAATTTTTAAAAGATCTGTGCACTTTAAAAGAAAGCATCAGGTGAAGAAAAACTGCATTTTTGACTGAACATGTGAGTGCATTGTTGCAACATAAGGTCCCTCCTAAATACAAAGATCCAGGAAGTCCCACTCTTTCATGTGTAATTGGAAAAAATTACATCAATTGTGCTTTGCTTGATTTGGGGGCTAGTGTAAATTTATTGCCATATTCAGTATATTTGCAGTTAGGTCTTGGTGAATTGAAGCCCCACAACAATGAAGTTGCAACTTGCTGATCGTTCTGTACGAGTGCCGAGAGGGGTAATTGAGGATGTATTGGTCCAAGTGGACAAATTTTACTACCCTGTTGACTTTGTTGTTTTGGATACACAACCTGTTTTGCATTCTGAAAATGAAATTCCTGTCATTTTAGGACGTCCATTTCTTGCTACATGTGACGCTCACATTAGTTGCAGAAGTGGGGTAATGAAACTCAGTTTTGGTAACATGACATTGGAAATTAACATTTTTAATGTTTTCAGGCGACCTTATGAAGATGATGAATGTGCAGTGGTGAACTTGATTGAAGCTCTTGTGCAAGATCAATTTGAGAAGACCAGTATTTCTGAACCTCTAGAGGCTCTTTTATTGAATTCTAAAGAATCTGAATTACTTGAGGATCCGGAAATTGCTTATCTTAATTCATTATTTAATTCCCTTGCAGGTTGATAAATGGAACGCCAAGGTTTGAGAAGCTTCCACCTCGGAAGGAAAAGACATTGCCATCAAATGTGGAAGTTCCTAATCTAGAATTGAAGCCTTACCCATGGGACTTAAACATGCATTCTTGGGGGCCAACAACACTTTTCCAGTGGTAATATCTTCTGAACTTGACTCTTTGCAAGAAGGTAAGTTACTTAATGTAGTTGAATTCCTCACAGATTTGCCATTGGTTGGACTCTTGCTGACATTAAGGGAATTAGTCCTCTTGTTTGTACTCATAAAAATATTTTTAGAGGATGAAGCCAAGTCTTCCAGGGAGGCACAGCGTAGATTAAACCCAATCATGAAAGATGTTGTTAAAACTGAGGTGTTGAAATTAATAGATGCAGGTATTATTTATTCCATCTCTGATAGTAAATGGGTAAGTCCTACTCAAGTTGTACCTAAGAAATCTGGCATAACTGTGGTTAAAAATGATAAGAATGAATTGATACCTGACTAGATTGTTTTCAAGTTGGCGCATGTGCATTGATTATAGAAAGCTAAATTCTGCCACTAGAAAAGACCATTTCCCTTTACCTTTTATTGATCAAATCTTAGAAAGGGTAGCCGGTCATGAATTTTATTGCTTCTTAGATGGATACTCAGTATTATCAAATTGAAATTGCCATTGAAGATCAAGAAAAAACTACTTTTACATGTCCTTTTGGTACTTTTGCTTTTCGTAGAATGCCTTTCGGATTATGTAATGCTCCTGCTACTTTTCAAAGATGCATGATCAGTATTTTCAGTGATATGGTTGAGCAATTTCTTGAAGTTTTCATGGATGATATATCTGTTTTCGGTGATTCTTTTGATAATTGCTTGAGTAATTTGGAAAAAGTGTTGGTTCGATGCCAAGAGAAAAACTTTGTTTTAAATTGGGAGAAATGTCATTTTATGGTTTCTTCTGGAATTGTTCTTGGTCATATTGTTTCATCTAAAGGAATTGAAGTGGATAAAGCTAAAATTGAATTAATTTCAAAATTGCCAGTTCAAAAAACTGTTAAAGATGTCAGATCATTTTTAGGTCATGCTGGTTTTTACAGGAGATTTATTCAGAATTTTAGTGCAATATCTAGACCCTTGTGTAATCTCCTATTAAAAGACAGTATATTTGAGTGGTCTGATTCATGTCAAAAGGCTTTTGAGAAATTAATTGAAATGCTCACATCTGCTCCAATTATGCAACCACCTGACTGGACTTTACCTTTTGAAATTATGTGTGATGCCAGTGATTTTGCGGTTGGAGCTGTTTTGGGGCAAAGAAAGGATAAGAAGCCACATGTCATCCATTATGCAAGCAGAACCTTGAACAGTGCTCAGATGAATTATTCTACAACTGAAAAAGAACTCCTTGCTGTGGTATTTGCTTTGGATAAGTTTCGTTCTTATATAGTTGGATCACCTATTGTTATTTTCACTGACCATGCAGCTTTAAAATACCTTTTTGAAAAGAAAGATGCTAAAGCTCGACTGATTAGGTGGATCCTACTACTTCAAGAATTTGACATCACAATCAAAGACAAAAAGGGAGTAGAAAATGTAGTGGCTGATCATTTGTCTAGATTGAGTTTTGAGGATTCCATTAAAACATTGCCAATTAATGATTCTTTTCCAGATGAGCAATTATTTACTATTTCGGAATTACCTTGGTTTGCTAACATTGTTAATTTTCTTGCTACAGGTAAAATTCCATCTGATTGGACTGCTCAAGACAAGAGGAAATTTCTTACAGAGGTTCGAAATTTCTTTTGGGATGACCCCTATCTGTTTAAATACTGCCCTGATCAGATCATTAGGAGGTGTGTGCCTGATAATGAAATCCATGCAGTAATTTCTTTTTGTCATAATGAAGCATGTGGCGGTCATTTTTCTGTAAAGAAAACCGCTGCAAAAATTTGCAATGTGGATTTTATTGGCCTACGCTTTTTAAAGACACTAATTCTTTTTGTCGAACTTGTGACCGTTGTCAAAAGTTAGGGGCAATTACCCGTAGAAATATGATGCCTTTGAACCCAATTTTGGTAATTGAAATATTTGATTGTTGGGGCATTGATTTTATGGGTCCATTTCCCTATTTCTTTTGGATATCTTTATATCTTGGTCGGTATTGATTATGTTTCCAAATGGGTAGAGGCTGTTCCTTGTCGACATAATGATCATAAAACAGTTTTGCGGTTTTTAAAAGAAAACATTTTCTCAAGATTTGGAACACCTCGAGCTATAATAAGTGATGGGGGGAAACACTTTTGTAATAAACCTTTGAGGCTTTAATGAAAAAATATGGTGTCACTCATAAGTCGCTACACCATATCACCCACAAACAAGCGGTCAAGTTGAACTTGCTAATCGGGAGATAAACAAATTTTGGAAAAAACTGTGAGTCCTAACCGTAAAGATTGGTCTTTGAGATTAACTGATGCTTTATGGGCATACCGTACAGCATACAAATCCCCCATAGGGATGTCACCGTACAGACTTGTCTACGGTAAGGCTTGTCATTTACCAGTTGAACTTGAACATAAGGCATATTGGGCAATTAAAATGTTTAATTTTGGTTTAAATGATGCAAGTTCGAATAGGAAGCTTCAGTTGAATGAGTTGGCAGAATTAAGGAATGATGCTTATGAAAACTCTCGAATTTACAAGAGAAAATGAAAGTTTTTCATGATAGAAATATTTTGAGGAAAAACTTTGAACCATCACAGAAAGTTCTCTTATATAATTCGAGATTGCATATTTTTCCTGGTAAACTTCGTTCCAGATGGACAGGTCCATTTGTGGTCACAAGAGTTTTCCTTTTGGAGCAGTGGAGATTGAGGATCCCAAAAATGGTAATGTTTTTAAAGTTAATGGTCAACGTCTTAAACCATTTTGGAGAATTTTGTTTTGCAGGATGACACGATTCACTTGGAGAATCCTGTTTATCAGGATTGAATTTTCAGACTATCTTTACTTGGTATCATGCTCGGCCTAATCGCTTCAAGGGGGAGCATTCCAATCCTTTCTCTTTACTTATTTGTTATTATATTTTTTTTTTTACAAATTAAAATAATATGAGTTGACTTTTGGTAACTCCAGTGAGCGTCTCCGTCAATACAGTGTCTAGGAGTTCTTTAGGCGACACTTTCGGTGTCTAAGAAGTTTGGGTTTAAGCGGGACCATTGTGACCCCTCCAACCTTCCCGGAACCCCCTGGCTGTCTTTTCTGAGGCCCTTAACTGGTCATCCATGAGTTGCTTGTATACTTGTGTGATTAAGGGTTCCTGTTTCTTTTGTTTGTTTGTTATTTGTTTTGTAATTATATTTTAATTCTTTCTTTTTTTTATTTACTTTAATACCCTTCATTTGTTGTTTTAAACATTGCTTATTTCTAAGTTTTACACATTGAGGACAATGTTTCATTCAAGTTGGGGGGAAGTGGATTTATTTATGGCATTTGTTTGTTTGTAAATTTTATTGTTTAAAAAAAAAAAAAAAAAAAATGCTTGTGTGACTTGTTTTAGCTTTGTAGCCTTTTTAAACTTAACTCGAGTTATTAAGCTCATCGGGGGGTTTCAACACCTAATGCCTAAAGCCTTTGTGTTTGAGAGTCTTGGCCTAACACTTGCTAACATGGGGTTAATTAGAAAGCTTAAGAGAGCTAAACATTGCACAGTCCACATAATTGCATGTATATATTTATTATTAAAAAAAATAAAATAAAATAAAATCTAGATAGCAAGGATGGTGTGATTATGATTGAATTTTGTCTCTCAACTGTGTTAGTTAGTTCACTTTACAAACCAAAGAAAGCAAATGAAAAGTTTATTAATGGGGATAAATGACTTTGACTTAGACTGGGAGAACTTAAAGTTTTGGATTTGTGTTCGCTCTTTTAAAATTTGTTCATGATTGAGAATTTGGTTTTTGAGCTTTAACATTCTTGATGATTTGCAGGAGAGTTACTTTAAATTCAGATGTTGTGGGTATCATCCCTGAAAACCCCTCACGAGACTAACAACTCGTCCACTAGGGCAAACCTAGGGGTTTTAAAGGCTTATTGCATACGCTAATAGCTAATCGAGATCCCTACGAAAGTGGCTTAGTTAGTTTTTCATTTATGCTTAGTTTTAAAATTTTAGTTTGCTCGAGACTACAAATTATAGGTTTGGGGGGTATTTGATGAGCACATAAACTATCACATTTCTATCCTCATAATATTGTGTTAAATAATTGATTTTCTTATTTACAAATTTTAGTTAATTAGGTTTGTTTTTCACTTTGGCACTTGCTTACCTACCCATTACATAATTGATGATTTCATTATTTTGTCTTAAAGAGGTTGAGGAATTATCAAAGAGAGACCTTGGTGGCATTAAACAATTTATAGTTGGGAATGACCAAATGAATGATGAAGGATTAGTTGCCACAAACCAAGGCATAAACGAAAGGAAAAGGAAGCAATGGATGGGAGCAATGAAGAAGAAAAGGATGAAAAGAATGCAATGAAAGTGCCACACCATGTCAAAAGAAGAACCAATGAAGAGATGGGTTACGGTTGTGCATTGAAGAAGATGAAGAATTTGGAGAATGGAGTCATCAACACTATGGAATAAGTAATAGAAGCAAATTGGCAATTGGTTTGATGGCAAGTGGAATACATATTAAACTCATGAATGGAGGGATTTAATGAATTTTGAATTGCTCCCATTTTCCTATAAATAGGAGGAGCTATGGCATTGTAAAATCACACCCAAGCTCCACAACTCTTGAGCTTTCTCTCTTCCCTCCATCTTTCTAAGTTTTAATTTCTGTTTTTAGTTTAATTTTATTATGGGGAACTAACTCCCTAGCTAAGGCTAGGGAGAAAGCTTTTAATATAAGTGTGTAATTTTTATTAGTTTGATCCAAACTTAAGCTTTAATGTGATTTTGTAGTTTTTGTTCAAATGGAATTTGTAGTTTCTTTTTAATTAATTGATGAATGTTTGATATTCTATTTCATGGGTTCAATCATGTTTTTCCCATTGTGTAGTAAAAACTTTCATGCTTTTAAAAGAGAAGAGAATTACTAAAGACTAATAGAATTTTGATGAAGTTTATTTTTTGATAGTTTGTTGCCAATGGTACAAGTTATGCTTAGAATACTTCTAAAGGAAATTAAAAAGGGCTTTAATTATTTTGAACAACTACAAAGGAAAATATTTTGTGGATCAAATTATTAAGAGTTGCATGCTTATGTTAAAAGTGGAAACCCAATGCCTTAGTGTTTTAATCAATTGATTTTTCTTGAAATCAAATCTTGCATAAATCTACTTTTCAATCATAATTGTTCGTTTTCAGCTCTGTTATCTTTACACCGCTCTCTGTGGATACGACACTCGGACTTCCGAGCTACACTACTACCACACCTTCCCTTGGGTTTTGCAAAGTGGTGCGAACACCCTCTCTGGTTTTTGACTTCACCACGAGATCATCCACATAATCTTCCACCTCTTTTCCCATCATGTCGTGGAACACAGCTGTCATAGCCCTTTGGTAAGTGGCTCCGGCATTTTTAAGACCAAATGGCATGACTGTGTAGTAGAAATTCCCATATGGTGTTCGAAAGGCTGTCTTCTCAGCATCTCGAGGGGACATTTTAATCTGATTGTAGCCGCTAAATCCGTCCATGAATGACAGCAAGCCTTGCCCTGAGGTTGAGTCAATTAAGATATCCATATTGGGCAGCGGGAATTCATCCTTTGGGCAGGCTCGATTGAGGTCTCGGTAGTCCGTGCATACCCTGATTACACCAGACCTCTTTTTTACGGGAACAATATTTGCTAGCCATGTCGGATGCTTGATTGGTTTGATGAAACCAGCGGCCAGCAGCTTCTCGATCTCTACCTTAATTTGCATTTCAATTTCAGGATGAAAGTTCCTTCTTGGCTGCACGACAGGCTTCGCACCAAGCTCAATATTTAGAGTGTGACTGACTAAGTTTGGATCTAGACCGGGCATTTCCTCGTAGCTCCAAGCGAACACATCTCGGAACTCCTCCAATAATGACACCAAAGCTTCCTTTTCTTCCCTTGCCAAGTGAACACTGATGGAGATAGGCCTTTGGCTGAGGGATCGTCACTCAAGTTAATCGTTTCCAGCTGCTCGGCTACCGCTGTCGAGCCATCTTGCATATGCCTAGGCGCTGTCATAGGTTCCTGAAAGGCACAAGGGCGGGTACCTTGTCCTCATGGTTGCTTGTCTGCATCACTTCTTCTCCATACTCGGGGCTTTCCCGTAAGACATGGTTAAGCCCCCAATCCCGTCATAAGCGGTACACAGTACGCCCATCTGGCAGCGTCACTTTTGAGCATTGAGGACGATCATAGGCATGGTTGTTGATTTCCGAGTGTCTCTTTCTTTCTCGATCAACGATGGTGATGAGCTCTTCGTTGCTTAAATCACGAATTTCAGTCCATGATGGTAGGTAGGTTCCGAAATCCTTAGATGGGCCGCTTCCAGCACCTATGCACCTGTGTAAAATTCAGCCTCGGAGTAGTGAGCTTCATTTTCGTTGAACGGTGCTTGATTCCCAGGTATGCGAAGCGGTCTCAGCCCAATCCTTCCCTTCACGCATTGATGGTAAGTGGAGACTACGAGCTTATGCTTGTTGAGCCATGGCCTTCCAAGTAAAGCATGGTAAGCCACATCGACATCCACCACATAGAACTTGGTAAGTGATCTGATGGCCCCACCTTCAGGTTTACTTGCATGTACCCGACTGTGACCTCACTCTTATTTCCGAAGCCGCTGATGCTTGTTTGGGATTGTACGATTTAGATAATGGAATGCCAGCTGCGTAAGCACAGAGAGCGGCAATATGTTGACAGAGGAACCTGTGTCCACCAAAGCCCTCCTTATAAACACATCGTTGATTTGTCCCTCCAAATAAAGCGGTCTTCTATGATCCGGATATGGAACTTCCATGTCTTCGTCTGTGAAAACGATAGCATTGTCGTTCCCAAGAATGACCTTTGTGGTTGAGCAGCGAAACAATAAGGATTCGCTCCGCAGAGATGTTCATGAGAGCTACAGCAGCTGCCTCTCTGCTTGAGGCCCAAAACCAAGTTGGTCAAAGAGTGACTTGAATTTCGGATTCCTTTGGAGGACGTGAGGCTGTGGGCCCTTGCTTCAGACCTAGATAACGCTCCATTACGCTTGTTTCAGCCTCTGTAAGATTGTGAAAAGTCACGCGGCTGTTTCCTGCTGTGAAGCCCCCAAGTAGCATTCTTCCGGCACGTCCATCGGAAATACTTCATCACCTGTGCCATCATCCCATCCATCAGCGAGGGGCCATGGGGTATTATAGCTTGAAGGTTTCGAGTACTTGCACCAATAGGCTTTCTCCATGTTTCCACAAGGTTCCCAAATAGCCTCGGGTGGCTTTGGGTCATTCTTCCATGGGTGGCACAACTCATCGTCGTCGAGCAGGTCGCCGGAACATGTGATAACAGCAGCTATCTCTTTTCCCCTTCGTTTTGGCAAGGGGTCTTCATCAATAGTTTGCTTCCTAGAGGGAAGCTCGAGAACTCCCTCATGTATTTTGGCATGTAAGATCCTCCTTAAACTCTGACAAGCTGTGGTTGGGTGCCCTACAAATTGGTGGTAACGGCAGTACCTAGGATCATTTTTCTCCTCTCGGTAGGAATTTTGTAAGGTCTGAGAGGCTTGATTGCACCATCAGCAATCATGTTCAAGGATAGCATGGAATTCTTCGTCTTTGCAAGGTAACGGCGGGTACGTCTCCCTATCCTTTCGCTTGCGTGAGTTGTAGTCACCCGATGATTTATCATCCACAGCCAATGTCTGATGAGTCTCCTTCTTCTCACTTCTCCAGCTTCTCTGTCCAGCTGGTTTGACAGACATACTTGTCTTTCTTACTGCTTCCAGCAGCCGAGAAAACTGACTAATTCCAATATTCTCCAAATAAACTCTGTAATCTGCCACGATATTGCTGATGCAAATTTCGACCAGCGCCTCCTCGTCCTTCTCATCATAACAGTCTAGGGCTAGGTCCGAAACCTACGCACAAAATCCCCGGGATCCTCTCCATGCTTTTGACGGGTGTTGTTGAGTTGAGTAGTAGTAACTCTTTCTTCGTGCTGGAAATATTTTTTGCAGAACCTGCTTGCCAAGTCTTCCCATGAGCGAACAGAGCCTGGTGCTAAAGTGGTGTACCACGTGTAAGCACGGTCGGTAAGGCTTTTTGAAAACTCTCGGAGCCGAAGATTATAGTCGCCAGCATGTGGCCCCAGAGCATCAATGAAGCGATTGACGTGCTCCTTTGGACTCCCTTTTCTCCCATCAAAAAGAACAAAGCTTGGTGCCTCGTAGCCTTTAGGGTATGGCTGCTGGAGTAAGCTCGAGGGATATGGTGGCTGAGGGGATGTACTTCCAATCTTCTTGACTTCGATTAAGCTCTCTTTCCAGCATGGCGACGACATCCTCCTGAGTAACAAAAGATGGTCCCTTCTGTTCAGATCCCTTTCCAGCAAGGCACAGCAGACTCCTCCTGTGGGTGTCATTTTCTTCGGTGGCTAGAGACAGAGCCTTTCAGTTCCTTGATGGTATCCTCATTTCCCTTTGGGTTTCCCCCATAGCCTGGATGGCTGTAATGAGGTCTGTTGAGGGTGAAAGCTCCCTACTTGCACGTCTTACCTCTCTAGAAGACGGAATTCTGTCGTGATTCAGAATCACCATGGTCGGAGCCCATCTTGGGAAGCCATGGTATTGCTTCTGGTCTTCTTCTTCGGAGGGCATCAGTGGAAATGGCAGTCTGGTCCCAGCAGAGTCGCCAATTTATGTGGGGTCTTTTTGTTCCCGCAGCCTAACGAATGGGCTTGGGCTGCTGTGAGAAGAAAGCGAACAAAAAGGGCCCTCCTGAAAACCTGAGTTCAAGAACCAAACTCCCGAAAGAACTTTTAAAGGATTTGCTGAAGCCTAAAAAAATACTTTCGGGTTCTTTTCACCAACACCCAGAAGAACGCGCGAATTTCATTAATGACTCAGCGTGAGGAGCTTGTGCATGGGAGCTGAGCTTTCACATGTTTAGCAATTTGAGAGAGAGAGAGAGAGAGAGAGAGAGACCAAAGCATAAGTCTCTTGCAGAGAGAAACAGGTTTTAGAGTGGGAGAGGGGAGAATTAGGATGGCTTCTATCTTAGAACAGAGGGGAAACGTTGGAGTAGAAGGTGGGAAAATTCCAGTTTGCTTGACAAGCTGGTCTTGCTCTGGAATGGTGTGTGTTGCTGGGTAGAAGAAGCTCTGTTTTATAGGCGTCTGGAATCCCAATTTCGTCGACCATCCATTCTCACTTTTCCTTTCCCTTTCTCCGATTACCCCCTTTCTTGTGCAAGATTATTGACCAGAGCGCTTGAATCAATGGCTTCTTGTGGTTCCAAAGCTTTGTGCGGCTGAGTCTCTCCATGGGGGTAAGGCTCCACTTGCTTTCTCCCTTGGTTTTCAAATCAGAGCTTACAAAGGAAAAATGAGAACAGAGGAAGTCGTTTGTCCACTAGGTATTCCTCCTACGCTTATGGATTTCCTATGGTCCTTGCTATGACTCTTGGTTGACCACATGGGAGCTCTGGATGGAGCTCGATGTTGGATTTTTCTAGGAGACGCTGGGCTGGGCTTCGTGTATAATTCTGAGGCTGCTGGTGTTTTCCCTTCCAGCGGCCTGTACGCTTTCGTCCAACTGCTGGAAGTGTGTTATTTGTTTTTTGGCTTTCTAACTATCGTGGATTTTCCTAAATACTATAGTAGCCTATGGGATGTTCTTCTAAGGCATTGGACCCTATTCTTCTCTCTCATGCTAACCCATGTACTTGGGCCCGGGGAATGGGCCTGAGTTTCAGTGCCCCCAAGTGGCATAAAACTTCCATTCCTCGGTCCCTCAATGGGCCCTGTGAGTGCTCGTACCCATCCATACCACAACCTTCTCAGGAAGCCCCGGATAATTATGTGGCTTGGGCCCACTTGAGTTTGTAGCATGGCATGATGGCATTGCGCGTTGCTTGTGCTTGCATTTTATCGCATCCCATTAAACCAATATCGAGTTAAATGGCACCGGACGGGTTTATGAGTGCGAACTTACGAAGTCGTTGCATTTTTGGCATGCTCGCTTGGCGTGATGCGTAACACATGGCTTGCGTAGGCGGGCCCCTACAATTTCCCATCATGCCCCTAGCGGGTTTCTTTTGCGATTGATTATTTGTGCTGGGCTGAGAATAAGCTTGGGCCTAACCTCTGGATTTTTGGGCCTCAACAGGTATCTTAATGACGACGGTGACTATAGATGCCGTCGTCTGAATTTATATTAAACGACGATTATTTTGTTCAAACCGTCGTCTTGTCCATGTTTTATATTTAATTTTCATTTTGTTCTCTGCTATTTGAATGAGGTAGTGTTTCATTGCTAGTCTTTCCACTTTAATATATATATATATGAATTTTATAGAGTGTGAGATGGATAAGTCATGGATGCATGTGGATAGAAGATCGAAGGCAGATGAGTTAGGGGTGGAAGGATTTTTGAATTTTGCATCAGAAAATCTTGGAAATACAACTGAGATTCGTTGTCCATGTGTTAAATGTGGGAATATTCGATTGTTTGGGGTTGGAATTATAAGGGAACACTTATGCTTTAATGGAATTGACCAAAGCTATAAGATTTGGACATGGCACGGAGAACCTTGGGAATGGACTACCAATGCTAGTAGAAATGTGGAAGAAGATGAGCAAAGTAGGTTCAGTTATGTTTATGAAGAATTAGGGATGGATGATAATGATTTTGCCAATATTGGATTTGATCCTTATGAGTTTGCCAATGTGATTGGGGATGGTGATGAACCCTTGTACCCTGGTTGCAGTAAGTACACGAAGTTGTCGGCTTTGGTGAAGTTATATAATTTGAAAGCAAAACATGGGATGAGTGATGTTTGCTTTACAGAATTATTGATACTTCAAGGAGAATTTCTTCCAGAAGGAAATACACTACCTTCCTCTATGTACGTGGCAAAAAAGACTTTGTCTGCTTTAGGGATGAGTTATGAGAAAATCCACGCATGTCCCAATGACTGCATTTTGTATCGAAAGGAATATGAGGATGCAACTAATTGTCCTACTTGTGGTATCTCAAGGTGGAAGGAAACCAAAGATGGGTTCTTGAAAGAGGGTGTGGCAGCGAAGGTGGTGTGGTATTTTCCTCCAATTCCAAGGTTTAAAAGGATGTTTCAATCACATAAGACAGCTAAGAGTTTGACTTGGCATGCTGCAAGAAAATCAGTTGACGGTCATATGTCTCATCCAGCGGATTCCTCGTCTTGGAAACTTGTTGATGAAAAATTGCCCGACTTTGGTAATGAGCCAAGAAACTTGAGATTGGCTCTCTCAGCTGATGGATTCAATCCCCACAGTTCTTTAAGTAGCAGATACAGTTGTTGGCTAGTTATGTTAGTTACATATAATCTCCCACCATGGCTATGCATGAAGCGGAAGTTCATGATGTTGACCTTACTGATTTCCGGTCATAAACAGCCCGGAAAAGATATGGACGTCTACTTAGAGCTTTGATTGATGATTTGAAATCTCTATGGGATGGGATTAGAGGAGTGTATGATGCCCACATAGGAGAATACTTTACACTCAGAGGTGTATTACTGTGGACAATTAATAATTTTCCTGCCTATGGAAACTTATCTGGTTGTGTCGTTAAAGGATATAAAGCTTGTCCAATATGCGGCGATGATACACCTAATCACAGGTTGAAAAATGGCCACAAAATTTGTTACATTGGGCCTAGAAAGTGGTTACTAATCAATCATCCATATAGGAGGCAACGTGCAGCTTTTAATGGGAAACCTGAATATGGCATGCCTCCCGAGCCATTAACCGGAGAAGAAGTGCTGCATATGGTTGAAGATATTAATTACATATGGGGCTCAAAAAATGGGGGAAGTGTTGGTGAGAATGATGGTGACAGAGTTTGTTGGAAGAAGAAATCAAAATTCTTTGATCTCGAGTATTGGAAATACCTCCCTGTGAGGCATGCCCTAGATGTTATGCACATTGAGAAGAATGTTTGCGATAGTATCATTGGTACATTGCTAGAGATCCCTGGAAAAAATAAAGATGGGATTGCTGCTCGGTTAGACTTATTGAACATGGGGGTAAAAATTGATTTGCAACCCGAGTATGGAGAAAGACGTACTCGCTTTCCTCCAGGGCCTTGGAATTTGTCAAGAGCAGAGAAGAGAGCGGTTTGCAATTCTTTTTATGGTATGAAGGTTCCTGAAGGTTATTCTTCAAATATAAAAAATCTTGTATCTTTAAAAGATTCAAGACTTCTTGGCCTTAAATTTCATGATTGTCATACCTTGATGCAACAATTGCTCCCTGTGGCAATTCGTTCTGTTTTGGAGAAGCCTGCAAGGTATGCAATAACTCGATTGTGCTTCTTCTTCAATGCTATATGTGCAAAGACGGTAGATGTTTCCAAGCTAGATAAGTTGGAAGAAGATGTAGTAGTTACTTTGTGTTTGCTTGAGAAGTACTTTCCCTCTTCATTCTTTGATATCATGGTTCATCTAGTAGTACATCTTGTCAGAGAAGTTCGTCTATGTAGGCCAGTATATTTTAGATGGATGTATCCGTTTGAAAGATGTATGAAAGTGCTAAAGGGGTATGTTCAGAATCGTACTCGTCCCGAAGGTTGCATTGCTGAGCGGTATATAGCTGAAGAAGCTGTAGAGTTTTGTACCGAGCATTTATCTGATGTTAGTACAGTGGAGTGCCTTCAGCCAGAATATGGGAGTTTCAAAGCCATTATCAGGTTGCACAGTGAGCTTAGTTGATATGGACTTGTTGAACCAGGCACATCTATATGTCTTGGAGAATACTAAGGAAGTCCTACCTTATATCGAGTACGTATTAGTTTAATTTTTCATATGTAGCCATTTTAAATATTATACTTCCTTATTGTTATCTTATATACAAGGGACGTTAATGCGTGATTTTTTCGTGTCAATTGTAGGGAATATATGATCCACATCAAGACCACTTATCCAAAATTTAGAAAGAGAACAAAGTGGCTACAAGATAAGCACAATAGCACTTTCATTCAATGGCTACGCTTTAAGGTATATATGTTATTGAATGACATATTGAACTTATTTTAATTTCTTTCTTTTCTATATATATGTTAGATTGAATTAAGATATAGTTTAATTTGCAGGTTCAAAGTGAATTTAATGGGGAAGACAATAATGGCGTATCAGAAAATTTGAGGTAGTTAGCAGCTGGTCCAAGCATGGCAGTGCCATCATATAGGAGCTATCTTATTAATGATGTCAAATTTAACACAAAGGCACAAGATGATGTGCGAACTGTCCAAAATAGTGGAGTTTATTTACTTGCACATACTATGCAACTTGCTAGTGCCAAAGATAAAAACCCTATTGTCTCCAATATGGGTTTTATGGGGGTTATTCAAGAAATTTGGGACCTTGACTACCAAAGTTAGAATCCCAGTCTTGAGGTGTGATTGGATAGATAACACTTCGGGCCTTGTAGTCGATGAACTTGGATTACCCTTGTAGATCTGAGTAAAATTGGACATAGGAATGACCAATTTGTTATGGCTTCTCAAGTCAAACAAGTATTTTATGTTGACGACCCAATGCGTCGTGGTTGGTCGGTAGTGTTATCAATGCCTAATAGAGAATATAATGATGTTATTCACTATGCCAAAATTTGGCTTCAGCAACACTACATTGGCATCAGTAAACTGAAAATCGATGCTTTAAGTACATTAGACATTGCTTTTATAAATTAAGATGCTAAAAGGTAAAAAGACATCAGCACAAAATATTCGTTTTCGTTAGCGATGCCTTGATGCCGATTTAGCATCGTCTGTTCTAACGACTGATGCCTAAAGTGTTTCTGTTTTTTTTTTCTGTAAGTGGAGGCCTTTTTTTGGGAAGCACTGATGCTGAAAGTATAGTCAACGCTCCAGCAAAAAATTTCATGCTCCCTGTCCCTTTTTTTCAGACTCCCTCGCAACCTTGGCTCCTCTCCCTCGCATTTTTTTTCAATCCCTCCCAAACTCGCTCGCCATTTTTCAGCTTCTATCTCCTAAAAAAATAAAACTCACAATTTTTTGGATCTCCTCCATCTCCTTCTTCTCTTTCCTCCATCTAGACACTCGAAGTTTGGCCACAGCAAAATGACCTAAGGCCTTCGAAGAAAGGGAGAGCCATAGGCATCCTCCTCCTCGTCCAGAGAGAGCCATGGAAGTCCCTTCATTAGGGTTTTAACCTTCGGCGTCGGCATCCTCTTCTCGTCGCGTCGTCATGTGAGATTATTTAAGTTAGGGTTTCATGTTTGGGAAATTTCAGTTAGGGTTTCAATTTATTGAGTAATTTCTCTAATCTTACTGTGTTTTTCTCTTTGCGGCTAGCTCATTGTCTCTTGGATCTCATTGCCTCTCTGGGCTTTAATCTAATGTATGAAAATCTCTAACCTTTTGATTTTTGGGTGTTAATGTTCTGAATTGTTTTCATCTTTCTTCAATCTCCTACCTTTTTCATTTTATTTATGTATTAATGTTTATGGATCTCATGCTTTCCTTTTGGTGCAGGTATTGGGAGGTGACGGATCTACGATTTTCTCTTTCTCAAGATTGCTATATCGCTCAACTCATCTCTGTGTTCTCAGTTCTCGCTCAATTCGTATCTGCTCTCACACTTTTCCTTACTCACTCTCTCTGCTCTTAGTCTCTCACTAACCTCTGAAACCACAAACCCACCGAAGTCCCAACTTTTCCAATTTTTTTGTGGTACTGCAGGATTAGGCCCTTCTAAGTTTACATATAGGTATAATTAGTTTTCGTTATAAACTACTAAAGTACGTGGTATGAAACTAATTTGTGTATGGTTGTTGAGGTCTCTCCTAGCAGACATCATACAACCACAGGACTTGAAGGAGCTTGTTCAGTTTTGGTGGTAGTAGCAGAAGAAGCTGCAAAGGCACTTGCAGGTAGTTTATTGTTTCATATATGACGAATCACTAGTGTTCAGAATTTTATATATTTTCTTCCTTTCACAAAAGGTTGTCTTAGCCTCAATGACTGCAAATGATCTTAGGGATGAGAATCGAGAGTTGGGTAGTGTCACACCATGGACCATAAATGATCAAATCTGGAAAATGTTTAGAGTGCATCTCTTTAAGTAGTAAAATGCTTGGGTGTTAAAAGTGATAATACTGACTACGAATTGCTCCAGAACATATAGTCATTTCTACCTAGACAAAAGTAGAAGTTGAAGTTCAGTTGGAATCCATCTAATATAGTAGCTTTTGACTATGAGCACCTCCCCTGTTTTTTATGGATAGCTTACAAGATTTTAGAAATTTTTTTTTGCCTCGGGGACTCTTTCAAATATTTGATGGACTGCTGCTATATGCTGTTGCTCATTTCTACCTAGACAATAAGCTGTGAAACATCACTTGTGTGGTAAATTAAGTTTTACTAGTTAAGCGAGAACTATAATCTGCCTTCCAATAATCACCTTCCATCTCTCATCTAATTTTGGTTTGTCTTGTCTGGGTAAAGACGCATTTAACTACTAATAGGGCATTATAGGAAAAATTCAATTGTAAATTATCTATTATGTAGTGACCTTTCAAGTGGTTCTAGTAAATATAAAAAGTTGTGCCTTGGTATGACTGAACATTAATATGTCCAATCTATCCCAGTACAAAGGAATACAGCAGAGAAGCCGACAAACCAATTCATATCTGCTCTCACCCTTTTCCAATTTTTTATGTTGCTATGTTTAGGTTTCAAACACAGTAAGCAAATTGCTTTCTCTGACTCCTAATTCTCCTTCAGGTAAAACCTAAAACACATTTATTTTGTCTTATTGATCTGCATAGATTTTTTGGTTTATGTTGTTGTCCTAAATTCACTTCTTAAAACCCACGCATAGATTTTTTGGTTTATTTGTCTTTTGTATACTTCCATTCTGCAGCATCTTTACCGCTGCAAGTTCTTCATAGTTAAGTTTGCAAAGCTTGAAACAATTCTAATCTATACTTCCGCTCATGTGAACTTGTCTGGTGGAGTTTAATTTCTAATTTTGAATACAAGTGAAGTGATAAAACTGTACCTGAAAAGCTTATATGTAAATATCTGTAACTAGTTTGGTTTCATTTCCTGCATGTATTGCAGTCAGCCAGACTTTGGGTGGATGAGAAGAGTACAACAAATACTTGGTCGTAAACCCCAACGTAATCTGCATGTAGGTACCACTGAGTTTGTCCAAGTACTTAAGCAATTATATATCTGCCATCATCTCTCTGAACTTTTATCTTCTTTATATAGGCAATATATGTCCTTCACCCAACTTTTGGAATGACGGCTGCAATATTTGCTCTGCAATTGTTTGTGGACAATTTGGTATGCCTAACTTTGTTTGTGATTGTTATTCATTAAGACTACATATCACTTGAAAATGGCTTCAAGTGAATGTCATTCTAACTTTTGTTTCTAGGTCAGGAAGAAAGTGGTATATGTAGATAGATTACTGCAGCTCTTCAGATATGTTCATCGTGAGCAGTTGTTGACCATCCCTGACTTTGTGTTCCAGTTGAGTTTCTATGTTCCTTCCCCCACTTATTCCACTCCAATTTTTATAGCAACTTGGATTTAAAATTCCCAATTTTTATAATCAAAGCATGCACGATTTAGAAGTCAATGGTGGGAAGGGCTTATTGTTCTGTTTCTGCAAATTTTCAATCTCTGTATCATAAGACAATAATATATATTTGCACTTACGGTACATGGCTTATGAATTCTTATCTTACTCTTAAATGTTGTGCCTACTTGGTATATATTTGCACTAATGGTACATGGCTTATTTCGTTAAGAGTTTAATTTCATCTACAAGAAAATAATATACTTGAAATCTTTTATTTATCTGAACCTCAATTCAATTTGCAGGAAATTCAAAAGAGGGTATTTTTGTGTGGTACATGGCTTACTCTCTACCTCATCACATGATCATTTAATTTCTAGTTGAAACAGGAGTGGGATCCATTTAATGACTTGCTGTTATCTAATTAGATTAGTTGACAAATTAGATTTTCTTGTTGACCAATATGATTTCGTAAATTTGCATATTGGTTATTTTAAAGTGACAACATATCTTATGCAAATTTAGTACCTTGCACTTTTTAAGCTTATGTTCATATTTTGTGTTTACCTTCTACGTGTTTTTTTTTTCCAGTATAGAGCTAGAAGGAAGGACACTTGCACCCAAATGGAATTGGATGAGGTGCAAGAAGAATTGGCAACTCATGTCCTAGAATGACTTTTTGATTGAGCTAAACATTCCTTCATTTTACATGTCTTTCTAGCTAGTATTTTGTGGTGTAGGGCTGGTAAATTTGTGATTTGGATGTGACAAGTATGGATAATTCAAGTATTTTGCGCATATATATATGTAGACAAGTATGGATATATTTAAATTACTATTTATGTGAAACAAGCAAAATACCTACCATTTCCTTACATAAATTATGCCTATTGTTTATAACAACTTCAGTTTTCCAGAAATAACTAAAGTTGAAAGATAAAAACAACAACCAGACATCCATTATCACTGATGCCTAAACGAGAAGTAGCATTAGCATTTATGTAACAACCAGCACTATTGGAGGCTTTTCACGTTCGCTAAATAAAAAAAAGCGACGATGTATAACATAATTCACAACACCATTATTTGTTTCTACGATGTTGTAATTGATAATATGCATCAGCATAGTAGATATCACTGATGCTGTTAGACCTCTTTAGCCTCACCCCTTTTGAAAGTACTGATGTTGTTTCGGGTTTAGGCGTCAGAAGTCAACCTTTTTTGGGCACCCGGAAATCATTTAGGCATCGGAGTTTACTTGATATCCGATGTAGTAAGTAATAAACAACGACGGAGAATATCCGTTGCCTATTACATAGGAATAGGCAACAGTCACCAATACCACGGTATTTATGTGTAATAGGCAACGGATTTTATCCGATGCTAAAGCCCTTTTTGGCATAGTGATTGGTGATGATGTGCTAGGTGATATTAGAATTGAGTGTGAGCCATTTACTAGAAGGATACCAAATGTTGACACATTGATGACCTAGTGGGTGAGTTTGGGAGTGAGAATATTAGAGATGGGTGTGAAGATATATGGATTGATTGATTGTTGTAATGTATGACATTAGTTATGCAGTTAATTGTATGACATTAATTCATAGCTCTGTATATCATTTTAATTCCGATCACATTTTCATTTTGCAGGCTTTGGGCACGACAAATCAAAAATTAAAAATAATGGGTTAAAGCTGAAAATACGACGGTCAAGTTACAAAAATCGCAAAAAGAGACGTCTACAAAACAACCAACGTCGGGGTTTCACAACCGACGTGAATGACAACGCAAAAATGAAATTAAAACCGCCATTTGAAAAAGAAAACACGTCGGTTATTTAAAATTAATTTCAAAACGGTTAATAAATATTTAAAACAACGACGGTAAATAAATAATCAATGACGAACAATAAAAAATAACACGACGGCAGAGCTCAAACCGACGAATTTATGGATATAATCAATTGATGATTACTGTCGTAAAAACATTGTTGCATGTCAGTTATAATTAAACAATTGACGTCTCGGAGAATACACACGTCAAAAAGGTTATAAAAGAGATTTAACAAAGACTAGCCACGTCATGGAACAAATAAATAACCGACTTAGTACGATATAACAACGTCGAAGAATTGAATCTTGGGACATAGTAAAGCCTAACCACGACCTTCATTTTACAATAACCGACGTCAAATCCATAATTCAAGGCGTTTCGTTACTTCTTAACGACGATTAGGCTAAAAGCAATGACGTCTTAGAGATTACACACGTCTAAGTGGCTCACAAAAGAGACTTTTAAAATGCCAACCATGTCAAAGTCTATAAACACCGACGTTGTAAATTACTAACAACGTCCTAAAATGTGACTCCTAGGCCATAGTAAATGGATTAAACATGATAGGTATTTTAATTAACTGACGTGTAATATTGAATCCACGTCGTTTATTTCTCTGTTAAAGCCGTCAAAATAATTTTCAACGTCTGTAGTGACCTAAAGGGTCGTGGTTAATTTTTTTTTTACGTCAGTCCAAGTAAATATATGCCATGTTAAATCTTTAAGACGTCACTTTTTTTGACAAAAGTGACGTCTAATTACCATGTTATATGTTTTAGACGTCAATTTTTTATTTAGTGAACGTAGTATTTATTAACCACGACGGTTTCTACGTTTTACACGTCGGTTTTGTTTTAATTAGAGATGTTGATAAGAATATTTACGTTGGGTTTGTAGTTGTTTTTGACATTTAACATTATTTAAACGTCTGTGTTTTACTAAAACCGTCGTCTAATATAGTCGAATGTTGTCTTTTTATGCTTTTATGTATGAATTAGACGTCGGTTTTAGTTTTTTTTTTATGGCGTGTAATATATTAACCACGTCGGTTATTTACCGTCGTTATTTTATGTGTTAAAAGACGGCGGTCGATTTCACGTCGGTTTTAAAACATGATACACGACGGTGGATTCCCGTCGTCTATTTCGTTTTTTGTAGTAGTGTAGGGAGAAAATGTATCAAGTCAGTCACATGTATGGTGGGGAGTTTGTTGTAGATCTTGCAGCAATGTCTTGTAGTTGTAGGAGATGGGATTTATGTGGCATACCCTGTGCACATGCTATTTCAGCTATATTCCATAGAGATGAAAACCCTGTTGAATATGTACATGAGTGTTATAAGCCAAAGACATACATGATGTCATATGAACCAATAGTTCACCCCATCCCTTCTATGGATCAGTGGGTTAAGGGTGGCTTGCCTCTAATAGTTCACCCCATGCCTTCTATGGATCAGATTTTTTATGTTTGCCTATATAGTAATATATGTTGTTTGTGGTTTTTATCTTAGGTGGTAAGTGATATCAGTCAAGGAAGGGCCAATCTGCCAATGACATACTCACAACAAGTGCCCTTGCAACCATCATCCTCTTCACTTACTCAACAAACCACACCCCATAAAGGAAGATTCAAACAGAGTGTCAAAGGAGGAGGACAAGTATAGACTGTGAAGACATATTTTGTGGACTTTTAAGACCTATTTTTGGACTCTTATGTACTTACTATGTGGATGTGTATTTTGGGTGAACAATTATAGACTCAAGTATGCTATTTGGTAATGTTATTTTGAAGGCTCTTTTGCCTATTCTATGTAATGTTCAGGTGTATTTTGGATTGTATGTAATATGCAGTTGGTGAATGTTAATTGGTAAATGAAGCCTTTTGGATTGTATGTAATGTGTCCCTGTTCATTTGGTATACACTGCCAATTTAGCACAAAATCAGCTTATAAAGCAAAACATCTGATACACTCCAAAGAGGCACAAAATAACCTTATGCCCAGGTTTTTGCCCATTTCTATACTACAAATTCCTGCCCATTTCTACACTATGCTCATGCCATCAAAAGCTGTTCAAGAGTATATACAACATTACGCCCATTTCCTGCCATTTCTACACTACCAAATCATCCATATTGATGAATAATATCACAATCATAAAACACAACAGAACAACAACCCAGAACCACCTTTGTCTTTGTCGATAACTCAAAATTTCCCCTTCTAGTACAACAACTTGTTGACCCATTCCCAGATTCTGTTTTTCAAAATCTTGATTTCTTCTTCCTCTTCTCTCAATCTTTGCTCTAATTTATTCTTGTCTTCTTCCATCAATATGAAATTCTCCGCTGTTGCTCTCAATTCGTCCTCCATTCCTCTTAGTCTTCTAAGTAACCCAGGCAAGATTTCCTTTCCTCATGGGCATGTTTCATTCTCCACCCACGAGAAAAAATGCAACCCCCTCTTACTGTTCTGCAATTCAAACAAAACGAAACAACAATTTCAAACCCAACAAAACACCAATTTCATTCTCCAACCATGCAAAAAAAATGAACACCAATTACTGTTCTGCAATTCAAGCAAAAACTTATCCGATTATTGCAACATGCCTCAAATCTTCTTCCAGGATTCAAATCTGTCCATGAAGTCTGGTGTTTGATTTCCGACCCACACTCGCAATAACGACGGTTGCAATTTGAATCCGTTGAACTCTCCGACATTTTTCCTTCCCTCGCAACCCCTTCTCAGTTCTTCAGTTCTTCATTTGAGGGTCAAAGCGAAGGGTTTAAGTTCAGATTCGAAGGAGAGTCTTCAAACTTGAAAGGACGTTTTTTACCCCTCATTTTGACGGACAAATTGACAGAGTTGGACAACAGGACCTAATTGCAACTGATTGTCTAATTAAAGGATTTCATTGCCTCAAAAATTAGTTCACGGACCCAATTGCAACTGGGGCCATAGTTCAAGGACGTCTACAGTAATTAACCCTACTTTATATATGCGTGTGTTTTTTTAGGTTTCAAATTAAACGGGTTATTTGGTTTTTAAGCAAGTTGACACGACCTGTGACACGACTTATTTAATAAACGGGTTAAACATGTGTTTTAGTGGGTTGGAGGGTTGACTAGAAATTTACCCCTTTATAAACGGGTCAGCAACAAGTTGACCCAAAAAATGACCCTTTTTTATCGTGTGGATTTGTGTCATGTTTTTTCCATGCGGGTTTCGAGTCGTGTAACAGGTCGTATAGGAAATTACCACCCCTAATTAGATGGGAGAGAGGTAGGTTTAGGGTTTAGGGTGATTTAATAATTGATGGGCTTAATATATTTTGAGGACATGGGCTTTAAGCTTTTTTAAGGAACTTGGGCTTAATATAGTTGAAGGAGATTGGTCATAAAGTTGGGCTTAATATATAAAATAGTTGGTTTAATACATTAAAAAAAACCGGTTCGGTTTTTGTAGTTCATAATCGGATTTGGAACTGGTCCAAACCTGGCCCAAACTTATCCGATTATATATATAATAATCTAAGCCAGTAATATATTAATTGATTTATGAATTAGAAGAAGTTCAGTGAGTGGTTTACTTATGTTCTGAGTATGAACTGTTTGAGAATTAGGGAAAGTTGGAAAGTTTTACTTCATAGTTTGTGAATGTTATTGAGCATGTCATTAACATAAGAACTTGGCTTGATTTGCAATCACAATGAAAAGTAACAACTAACAAGATGCACAAGTGCAAAATAAAAGAGGAAAGAACTACGTGTGGCTTGATCCCCGGTTCAGGGTACGTAGGCAACCTAGAGTTACTAGGTGCAGCCGCGAGACCAAATAAATGAAAAGTTGTTCAGTTTAGTTACTTTGAAATCGGAGACGTATTCATTTTGTTCCAAAGTATGGATTAGTTTCTATTGGTAAAATGTTTTATTTGATTTTAAGAGGCATGAGGTCAAAATGATGTGATGTTTGGTTGCAAGAACCCTATTTTGTGCATGCTGAACATTTGGGATTATAAAACTATGGTTTCTACAGGTAAATTTTTTGGGAAACGAGCGAATTACAGGGGAGACTCTGCCGAATTTTCCGTAGGAGTCAAGCTTGAAGAAAAGAATTTAGAAAAATTTATAAGGGCATTTTGGTCAAAAGTGCCCAGGTTCGGCTTAAATTCCAAAGTGGGATTTGGATTGGGTCCTGTCATTTTCTGTCAGGTTCTGACTTTTTTGATCAATTCTATTTTTTTCGGTTACTTTCCATTCAATTTTTCGATTTGTTTGATTCGGTTTTTATGGCCACCCAGTCTACCTCTACCTACAAAAAAGACTAAGAGAATAAAACCAAGGTCTAAAATATCAATGGTTTCGGAAATATCTATAGTCCAAAAATACGGAAATTTTTATAGAAATATCGGGATATTATCGATATCGATAAAAATTGAATAAAAACCACTAAAATTGTAAGAAAAACTTGGAAATTTTTCTTGAAACTTTGGAGGATGTTTAGTTTGTCATGCCCCGAATTTTCAACAACAACTAAACCTTGAGTTTAAACAAAACAACAAACAATCTAGGATGTGAAGCTCGAAACCTTCAATAAAAGTACTTGGAGTTTTTTTCCTTAATATGACACCATTGTTCCGAACCACAATGTCAATATTGACTCAACTCTTCTGAGTCAAATATTACATTACAAACTTACATAATAAATTGAACCATCATCAGGTTACATAATTTGCTCCTCAAAGCTCATTTACACAACGGAAGTCTAACACTCACAAACACTCTCACACCACACTTTGTACCCTTTGGAACCACCAACGAGCCTCATGCTCCTTACCTTAATGCTCCTGCTCACGGTCTCTGCCACCTGCAAGATTTGCCCCTACACTGTCGAATAGTGTACCAGGTTCACCGCATAACAACCCGGTAAACCTTCTAAACCTTATATGAGTAAACCATGTCCAAAGCATAATATGTCAATTTACACATAATATACAAACACATGCACTTTCTTTAGCATGCCACAATCCTTGTATAACTAAGGTAATCATAATCATCGATATCATCACAACCATAATTCTATTATTTTATTTTTAAGAACTGTTTTGATCACCACCTGTGACCACACCAATACTCTTTTATTTCAAAAGCAGTTTTCACACGTCAATTATTTTACAGACAGAAGAGAGAATATTATGAACCTCTAATCATAACTCCACAAACCACCAAAGTAGTGTTCACTCATGATTACACACCAATTATGAGTACTAGATGGTGCCAGACTAGAGCTCTAACTGTTCTTGGGTCTTGCTCCCTAGGGTAATTTATCCCTCATTATTTGCCACGAGAATGCCCACCTGACAAACTTAGAAGGAATTCAAGGTATTCTCCCCTAAATCCATCAACACCAAAACACCAACACCGAAACAATATAAAATGTCGTTTCACATTAAACATTGTTTTATCGCCAAATACACCAATCATAACAATATATATTTATGTGATTATTCACGAATGAATTTCCACCATACATCCACAACATATGTTATATGGTTCAACACCAAAATCTCCAGTAAAAAACAAAATCAATTTAGAACAAATTGGGTTTCACTTACCTCCTACGTTTGTTTTTAAGTGTACTTCGTTCTTAATATGGAATTTCTTGCATAATGAGTTTTGATTGAAAATTTATTCAATATGGGTTAATGAGGATACGGGATCTCTAAGGGTTATCATTTATCATTATTTAATATTATTATGATTATTATTAAACAATACGTATTGGGCGATATTGGGTTATTTACGAAAGTCTATTATTTTAATTGTGGAATATAGTATGTTATGGAAATTAAGTGTAAAGAAGTTTTGATTACTATTTGAATTATTTTGGGTCTTTATGGAATATATGTTTGAGAGTTTATTTCCCATACTATGAATAAATATTTGGAAAAATTGAATTAAGGAAGAGAATATTATTTTTATAAGGGTTATAAACCTCACCATCATATGTACCTTCTCTGGTCACTATACCCTCACATAACATTGGATTTTTCCGGTGTGTGGGTTTCTTTAGTTATTGATTATGGAATTGATGGATACTTGGAAAACTGTGGATGTGGTTTGGATATATTGGAACCCAGTCACCCTTGATGGGGTGTTACCGTAGACCCTTAGCGAGGTAGTTTGCACGCGTAGGACTTGTCACAGGCGCACGAGTATTAAGGATTCTGCTTTGCGTGCTTGTGAGCCTAGTCCCCCGGTTGGACGGCCCATCCCTGGCCACATGGTTGTTGAGGATTCCTCCGTGTGGTTCAGCCAAACAATTCTGCTGTTGGATTGTTTTCCCAGGTGCATGATTGTAATTTTATGGACTTATCACAATGACTGTGTAATTACCTAATCGGCGGCTCGTTCTCTGTGGTTGAAAGTCAACGACCTTTTGTTTTAGGAAACTGACATGGTTATTTCAAATTCAACGACTCCTTCCGACATCACTTTGGTGGTTCGATTATGACCAGGATCCAAAGATCTCACTGGTAAGATTTCATACCTCTTGGGATCTCATTTTAATTTTTCTCAGTTCTTGTTATTTTGTTGATCTACCGTCGTAGGCTACCAAAATAAAAAAATAAAAAAATCTTAAAAAGCAATAAAAATTAAGACGACGGTTTACAGAGAAGGCAAACATATAAATTGAATAAATACGACGGTAATTTTAACTTCAGGACGTGTTAAATAAATATTATACGTTGCTAATTGAACAAACCGACGTGGTTATTACTTACTTTTACGACCGTCATCATGTACAACATTAATACGTCTTGATATATAATAAATACGACGTGGATATTCTAATTTAGACGTCGTTATCTACTCTTCTACTGCCGTGGTTCGCTACTACTCTATACGACAGTAGTGTTGTAGGTACCGTCGTAGTACACTCTCAAATAATAACTCGATAAATTTATCTTTAGCGTCATGGTACATTGATTTAATACGGCATTATTTTGTAATATACCGACGTGGATTATGTAATATTATATGACGCAGACTAAGAATAGTTGGTCGTGTTTATGTAGGAGTTAACACGGCGGCTGTTTTGTTGAACCGTCGTCTTTACTTTCTATGTCAGTGGCTTCATACTTGTTGTCGTTGTTTTTGGGTCAGAATTTAACTCTGAAGAAAACCTTTTTAATAAGACGATGCTTTTTTATTTGGGTTCGTCGTTTAAAAAAAATATTCAAGCGGACCTCCATTTTTTAGGTGTTTAAGTTACTTATCCACAACAGTTTTCTGTTACCGTCGTATTTCTAAACACAATGACGGTATTTTGTTCTACCGTCGTTTTTTTCTGGTCGTCTTTTTCACTTTTCGTAGTAGTGCATCTTCGAGGGCTTTATGAATAAGGCACACGCAACATGCGTTTCAGCACAGTATGTGAGCTTTGAGAACCAAGATGGTCAAGGAAGCACCAGTTCACCCACATAGACTGAAGATGATTGGACTCATTGAGCAGCTGGAAAGTCTTGACAGTCAATTAGACAACAATTTGGCCATCGACATCTTCCTTGCGTCCCTTTCCGATTCCTTCTCCCAGTTTGTCATGAACTACAATATGGGGAAGATGGAGCACACTCTCTCAGAGCTCCTGAATATGTGTGTGACTACTAAAAAGACCTTCAAGAAGGAAGAAGGGAAAGGACAATAGTTGTTTTTAAGAATGGTACTACTTCTTCTGCTAAGTCTAATAAGAAAGGTAAAGGTAAATTCAAAGCCAACAAGAAGAACGGAACCCTGCTCTCAAACCCAAGGGAGGCGTCAAGAAGAAGTAGCGTGAAGAAGAAAAAAGGGGGAAAGGACCATGTTTCCATTGAAGGAAAGCTAGACATTGGAAGAGGAACATCCAGGCTTACTTAGCTAGCTTAAGGGCCAATAGAGCTGAAGGTACAGTTCACTTTGCCATTAAAACTCTAAACATATGTGTATACCTTATTTGAGTTTAACAAACAATGATCTATTGTAGGCCATGTTGCTGCAGAGGCAGGGAATAAGTAGGAAGCTCATGGAGGATGAAGCGTGCTAGGATTTGGAATCGGCAAGCATGTTTTCTTTTGTTTATGGAGGTCTTTAAGAACCTATGAACTTATTTAGTTTATTTGTTTTTATTTTCGAATGTATAAAGTACTTATTTTCTATCTTCACGTTTTAGAAGATACCTTATGGTTTGTATGACATAACCACTAGTTTGGTTCATATATGACTATTCGTATTAAAGTAATATGATGATTGACCTCTATATGCTTTATGAGATAAATGTATGAAAGTGTTCTTACATTAATTGTTTACAATATTGAGTTGGGATTCTATTTGAGAATCAAAGTATTAGATAAATCTAAAACAAGAATGATTTCTAAAAAGTTAAGATTTCACAATCAAGATAATATTCATAAGATAAGCAATATGTGGTTCTTTAAAAGTTCCAACTCTTACCTATGAGTTGCATATGAGTACTGAGAAATCCAAACACTCTAAGTTTAGAACTAGAATAGAAATCATGGAACTTGTATAAGATATATCTAAGTAATAATGGAATTGTGTCCATTGTCTTTTCTATAGCATCCACTGATGATCGCTCTCGGTTGGACTAACCCCTAGTCCGAAATCCAAAAGATTTAGGATTCAAGAAAGCAAAGAAAGTGAAATACGTAGAGTATCAACACTCTTTTAAATGTTATAAAGGATTAATGCTTGGACAAGAAATCTCTTAAGAGGTTAAACAGCTTCAAGACATCTTAATGGATGAGCTTTATTGCAAACATAAATAAAGTATAATATTTTATGATAAGTCATTAAAATTCCTCATCACGTATAAACAAATCTTGTGGGACATCCTAGATCACCTAAAGGATGTCAAATCTATTAAAGAAGTTAATAGATTTTTGTTGCGAAACAAGTAAAATGAATGATAGTAAACCACAAGTGAATTATCAAACAAGTGACAGTTCAACTCCTTTTATCAACTCACCATACATTATGCCAAATTTTACTTTACACTACACCACATAGGCATCGACAAATCTAAAAACCGATGTTGTTTAGTATTTTAGACATCGATTTATAATTAATAAGACTAAAGGGGTATAAAGGCATCATCACAAATTTTAGGGGTTTTCTACTGATGCCGTTGATTATACTTTAGCATCGATGATATACTTTACTGATGCGTAAAATGTTGTTTGAATAATTTTTTTTGAAGCAGAACAATTATAACGACGCCAAAACCATGTCAACGCCGCTATAGTGATTTTTTAAAACAAAACTTTTAACTCTCCCTCGCATCCCTTTCTCTTCTTTCTCGTGATACTCACTCTCCTCGTTTCTTTTCCTCCATCGATTTCTTCTACGTCCTCAATCTCTGCCGCCATCCTCTATGTCCTCTATCCATCTCTACCACCATCTTCTTTTTCCTCCATCTCTACCACCATCTTCTCCTAAACCCTAAAAATTAGTACCAACAACACCTAATTTCTGAGCCCCCTTTTGATATCTCTGATTTGATTTGATTCAAATCCAGATCCGAGGACGCGATGGGCGATTTCAACCAATTGCGCTTCATCGTCGCCATTATCATCTGCGTCATTGTGTCCGTTCCTTTCTCTCAAGCATGTCCATCACATCACTGTCACAAATGAGCAGTGCCGGTGGATGCATATTTGTCAATCTTCATAGGATTGCATATTCGAATGAACTAGTTCAGGTTATGGTTTTGGTTCTGGTGAAATCTGCAAGCTTGAGGTTTGTTTCCTTCTACTTTATGTCTCTCTGTTGTAGTGTTGCTGTTCACCCGTTTTTTGATTTGTCTCCTGTGACGGTAGGGTAAAGTTCCCCATTGTCTTGAAAACCATTGACAAGTCAACAAGTCAACTTTCTTTAGTGTGCGAGCGTGCCACTGCTAGCAATGAAAATCCTAGCAGACTTCTTTTAAAAATAAATAACTTGCGACCCAAGTTACTAATTTTTGAAGAAGCGATTGTGAATTTGGGTGAGGAATATCTCCCAAGTAAGTTTCTTTTCCTGCCTCAGACTGGTGAGGACTTCACAATTTTTCATAGTACAAAAACTGGTAGTTTTGGCCAGAGTAAATGATAACAAAGTGAACCACTTTTAGGCAGAACTCCCTTTTACAAAGCTCAAAAGGGAAAAAACTGACTATGAAAAGACAAAAAGAGGGCTGTGCTTCCATTTCTGTCTGAGTAGATGCTTCTGATCTAGTTTGGACTAGATATGCCTGTGCTGGATTGGACTTTCAACAACTTCAACTGCTAGGCTTCAGCTGCAAATCGATACCAAAGCTTGAGTTTGGCAGAGCTTTAATCTATTTCAAGCCCTAGAAGGCTTTTGGATGGGCAGAACTGGGACTTCTTCAGTCTAGAAAGGGGGTAGAAGTGGCTGGACCTAAGCTGGAGTTGTACTATGGTACCTGTGCTGCTTAGTCAGGGCCCTCCATAAATTTGTTGAGGTTTTCGTATTTGTGAAAACTCAAACTCTGCTTGCCTTGGCTTTGCTGAACCAAATTTGTAACGAGAGAAATCTCGTTTTAATTGATTTTCTTCTAAGTCTGAAAACTGGAAGTTTTGACTTGTAGCTGGCTTCTCTTGTGGCTTAGCTAGCTTTTGGTTGCTTCAATTTGCTTGAAGGTTCTCTGAGATCAAGTGATCATTTTGAGTGTTTGTCTTTTGATTGATTTTTAAGTTGTATTGATTGTATGTGTTCGCTTTGCTCACTCTCTCTTGTATTTTTAAGAAATGCTTTTGAGAGCGAGAGTTTTTGATTCTTTTAATACTGGACGGCAAACAATCTCAAAAGATCTGTAGTTTTAAAAGAAAAAGAAAGGGAGTTCTATCCATTTTCTGGCAGTTAGGCCCTCAATGATCATTTCCTGAGACAGTCGCTTCCCTGTGATGAGCACATAAACTATCACATTTATTATCCCTAAATATATTTGTTAGTAATTGATTTTCTTACAATTTTAGTTAATTAGGTTTGTTTTTCACTTTTGCACTTGCTTACATACCCATTACATAATTGATGATTTCATTATTTTGTCTTAAGGTTGAGGAATTATCAAAGAGAGACTTGGTGGCATTAAACAATTTATAGTTGGGAATGACCAAATGAATGATGAAGATTAGTGCCACACCAAGGCATAAAAGAAAGGAAAAGAAGCAATGGATGGAGCAATGAAGAAGAAAAGAATTGAAAAGAATGCATGAAGTGCCACACCCATGTCAAAAGAAGAAACAATGAAGAGATGGGTTACGGTTGTGCATTGAAGAAGATGAAAAAATTTGGAGAATGGAGTCATCAACACTATGGAATAAGTAATAGAAGCAAATTGGCAATTGGTTTGATGGCAAGTGGAATACATATTAAACTCATGAATGGAGGGATTTAATGAATTTTGAATTGCTCCCATTTTCCTATAAATAGGAGGAGCTATGGCATTGTAAAATCACACCAAGCTCACAATCTTCTCTTGAGCTCTCTCTGCTTCCTCCAATTCTTCTAGTTCTAAATTTCTGTTTTAGTTTTATTTTATGGGGAACTAACTCCCTAGCTAAGGCTAGGGGGAAAGCTTTTATATAAGTGTGTAATTTTTATTAGTTTGATCCAAATTTAAGCTTTAATGTGAATTTGTAGTTTTTGTTCAAATGGAATTTGTAGTTTTTCTTTTTAATTAATTGATGAATGTTTGATAATCTATTTCATGGGTTCAATCATGTTTTTCCCATTGTGTAGTAAAAACTTTCATGCTTTTAAAAGATAAGAGAATTACTTAGATTAATAGAATTTTGATGAAGATTATTTTTTTGATAGTTTGTTGCCAATGGTACAAGTTATGCTTAGAATACTTCTAAAGGAAATTAAAAGAGCTTTAATTATTTTGAACACACTACAATGAAAACATATTTTGTGGATCAAATTATTAAGAGTTGCATGCTTATGTTAAAAGTGGAAACCCAATGCCTTAGTATTTTGATCAATTAAATTTTCTCTAAATCAAATCTTGCATAACTCTACCTCTCAATCATAATTGTTTCTTTTTCATCTCTGTTATTTTCTTTACACTGCTCTCTGTGGATACGACACTCGGACTTCCGAGCTACACTACTATACGACACCTTCCCTTGGGTTTTGCAAAGTGGTGCGAACACCCTGTATTTTGATGGGGCGCCATACCTCCTTTTCCCAATCTAACTGCTTTTCAACCGTGATGGTGAGTGTGATTTTTCATTTCAGCAACTCTTTGTTTCCTGCTTATCTTTTTTTTAGAAAAACACAGTTTTGCGTATCCTTTGAGAATAGTGCCTGTCGAATTTTCTATATATATATATATATAATATATATATATATATATATATATATATATTTATACATATAAAAAAGGATTTTGATCTTTCTCTGCCTGTAAAAGTCTGGAGAAATTTTCTGCAAGCGTGTATTCACAAATTCCTGTAACTTCCCTTTGTGACTTCAGTTGATATTTTTGACTTTTCAAAGTCAGGTAAGTCACGTGAGCATGTTTCTCCTTTGGGCTTCTCTTTTCCTTCTTCAATTTAAAAAACCTGCAAAGCCCATTTTTGGTTCAAGCTCAATTTGGGTCTTCTTTGAGGCCCAGGCCATTTATGCGGTTTTAATAGTTTTGGGCTTCCTTCGTTGGGCTCGAATGCACAGTCTTGGCCTGATTTCGTTGGTGGTTGTCAAAATGGTCGTGGGATTTTTTGACTTTGGACTGGGCGTGCCAAATTTAGGCCCAAACAATGCCCCCATTAAGTCTGAATCATTTTTTAAACGGTTCCAGACTTAATGATTTCGGCTATTAATTTTTGTGGTGCCAGTTTGAAGTCGACCCCACGTCTGCCACGTCTACCTACCACGAACTAGACTTCATGGGAATTGGTCAGTTACTAGCTAGTTACTAGCTTGTCTTGTTAGGTGGCGTCTTGTCTTCTCCTTCCCATGATTACGAGCTCTTTTTAAAGGAATTCAAAAATTCAGTTCCTGTTCATCTCAAACCCCAGCTTCCTCAGACCTTGATTTTCTCAGACTTTTCCAGAATCTTTCCCTTTTCTTTGATCAATCCTTAGTCCTCTCTTTGTTTCTAGTCTGAAAACCCAGAAAAATGTCTTCGTCCGAAAACTCGTGCCCAAAGCTCTTCCTCCTCAGTTCCTCCAGATTACATTACTGGGACTGGAATTCGATGCTCATGCTATGGAGGTTCGAAGCAGGCTCCACCCTCTCGTCCAAAAAAAGTTAGATGAGAACGTTCTTCATTTATTTGAGAGTACTCTGACTATGGGACCTCGTTGGTTTGGTTCTGTCCCAGTTGAGATAGCGGAGTTAATAAAAAAAGATGCTGAAGCGCCTCTGTGCTTCCAAGGTACTTCTGCCCTGGCCTCTCATTCTTGGGTCAGCAAAAAATTTGAGCCGTTCGTTTTCCGTCCAGTGAGGTGAGGAATAGTCCTGTGAAGTGGGCAGGACTGGATTCATAAGCTTCTTCCAAAATTCGGAGCTCACTGGAGGAGGGCAGGGATCTATGACGCGATCCTGCTGTCTAAGCAGTCTATTAACCGGGATGAGAACCTGCTTACTGCTGCCTTGTGTTTCTGGAATTCTACCAGTAACACATTTGATTTCCGTGTGGGTCCAATGGCGCCAACTTTGCTGGATATGGCTCAAATTTTTGGGTTCAGACCTCATGGAAAACCTGTTGATGCCGTTGGTGATTATCATCGAAGGAAGAATCAGGAGAAATTAGCCAAGCCTTTTACTATCTCTCCTGCTACTATCAACCAGAACTGTTCATTCTCTAACTATTTGAGGAAATTCAGTGTGGAGAAAGACAAGGATCAGCAACACATGCTATTCCTTCTGTACTGGCTGAACAGGTTTGTACTTTCAAACCGTTCTTCCTCTGTTATGCTGGAATACAGGCACTTGGCAGAAGCCCTGCACAATCACACTGACGTCGGACTTGGGCCTACAGTTATGGCCCATCTTTTCAAGAATCTGCATACTGCCACTATGGAGAACCCCCTGAATTTATCTGCTCCTGGCTCATTCTAGATGATCTAGATCTGGCTGCAGGTATATTTTCCAGAATTCCGATTTCCTGACATAGTTCTACCTGAAAACCAAGTTTTGGCTCTTCCCTTGATGTCGGCAGAAGTGCCCAAGCGCTCCATTGAAGAGTACCTGATGTGGTTCAGGCATTGTACTAAAAGATCTGCAGCTCAGTGGCAAGTAGTGGTTAGAAAGCATATCCTTGGTTTCAGCCTGGATACCGGCTCTTTGAAAAGGAGCCAGAAGATGAAGCTGCCAGGACAGAATTTAGGAAGATATTCCTGAGTGTATCCCTACTGAGAGATCTGCCTCATGGGGGTGGAAAGCCTCCAAATTATCATCTGGGGGCAGAAGTCTACCATCCCAACTTCTGCGCAAGACAGCTTGGCTGTCCACAGGTTGTTCCGTTCAAATTCTACAGAAGCTGCAACCGAGCCACTTCCTGGAGGGACTCAGATAATCTGGAGGTGCACAAGGACGCTCGGTGCGCAGTAAACAAGATCAACAACAATCTGGATGACCTCTATCTATACTGGGAGCCAAATTCCTCCAGTTCTGCCGATTTTGATGCTTGGTGGAAGGCCAGATTTCGAGGACTGCCTGCCTCGGTTACCGCACTCAAGGTGCTTTTTGATGGCTGGACTTGCGGGAACATATAAGCGGAGGCAGAGGCCAAAAGTTTTACAATTCATACCATTCAAGATATCAAAATCAAGTCATAGAAGGTAAATTCTCGATTCTGTCTGTATTTTATGTGTTCTGCCTTTGTTATAATTCTCTAAAGAATCTATTCTGTCTGCATCAGATCCCTCTATGAAGAAGATAATAGGTGGACAAACGGCTCAGGCTGGGGAAATGTTTGGTAAGCTTTTCATTTATTCTGTTCCTTCCATTTTTCTTTTGCTGGATTTGCTTCTGACTTTATTTTCTCTT